>JAIPRK010001164.1:39328-90369 GCA_025469195.1 Chaitophorus viminalis
TATAATTCAATTTAAATATAAAATACTATATTATTATATACACATTTTAGACAAACATATTAACTCCGTTCAGAATCGTTATTCGTATACAATGATATCTATCATTGCATTCAAATTTAACAAATCCTTTGCAATTATGACCTATCCTATAAACGAGGTGCACTCCACTCTCAACTGTACAGCAAAGAGAGGCCCATCCGTTCTTTTTTTTTTTGTATCATCACGTTTAGGGGCAGTAAAAATGCTTCGATTTTCTTAAACAGCAACTTTTCTGAAAGGAAAGTGAATGTAGATGATACTTGGACAATTCAATTTTTTTTTTTAATTTCGTTTTCTTAAATTTCGATTAGTCATTAATTTCATCATAAAACTATGATACCTACGTAAAATAATAATAAATACACTTTTTACGAAATAATAATAAGTATTGTATAATTATATTTACTATTGTCTTATCGTACAGAGATTAAACGGTAAAAGTTCTAAACTAATATTGTTACATTATAAATATTTTTTTATATTTATAAAATATATCGATTACTGGATATTGGATTATTATTTTGACACAAAATATTCTATTATTTTCATAATGATGTTTAAATTACGTTTACCAAAGATGGATATAGGTATAAAATATACTTGGTATGGAACGAGTACTTTTTTTTAAATTATAAATGTACTACATATTCCCAAAGTTATCTTTCTAGTCTAATCGGAGTAATCAGATAATATATAATATACGACTCACCGGAATAATTTACATAATTATTCTTTAATTTACATTATCACATGGTTTTCACACGCTCCAAAAACATTATTTACAATAATTAATGTCCAAAAACTATGTGATTAAGAGTAGAAACATTTCTATGTAACCAGGCTTAAAACAGTTTTGATAATAATAAATTAAGTAGAAATAAATAAATAAAATATTCCAATTAATTGATAAAACTAATATTGTAATTTAAATGATCTTTATTTCATAATTTATTGTACATTTACACTTAAATTTTTTACCTTTACTTATTTTTTATGAGACAGTCCTAAGTTCCGACAGTATTTAAGTGAAGATTGTAATAAATAAAAGAATAATAAATTTCAAAACTATAAAATCTAAAATGCTTAAATATTACATAACAGCAACAGGGCACTTAAATATTTTTAGATGAGCTGATTGCTTATAAAATAAATGGCAATAAAAAAAAAAATAATGAAACTTATACTTTAATATAACAGTATTTTAATGGTTTCGACTTTCGACAAGACAGTATTTGTTAACAATAATAAGTTGCAAATATTTCGAGTCATTGGTTCTAACTCCTAAGACTTAATTTTAAATATTATTAGTAAGATTGGTTACTACTCTTAATATCTTATTTGCTTTCAAGTTTCTAAAAGTGATTGTTTAGCTGTTTGGTTTACTGACGTTTTATTAAAATGTGATGTTTCTTTCGTCATCGTTTTTTTTTTTTTTAAATGTTTTGATAAAATAACTATTTTTTAACATAAAATCTGCCTTATTTATAATGTTTATAGTGATAGGCGAAAACAAAATGCTAATATCAAAATCATATCATATTTAAGTGTTGATTGATTATATTTGTTTACTCTCATTTAATTTCAATGTAATAAAGCTTTGTGGGATTCTTCTTAGAAATAATCTCCATTAGTAGTTATATTCATTCAAATATTGAGTTTTAAAGCCTCAGAGGTAATTTTCCTTTGTATCTACTACACTTAAAATTAAGAACAAAACTATCAACTTTCATTTAACTTGAAGGTAACATATTTTTTTTTAAAAAAAAAAAACAGTAGTTTGTGATTCAATGACATTAAAAAAAGAAATGCTAATTATTGCGATTTGCTTTTCATTTCAAAACTTTACCTAATTTAACATTAATGTCTTAATGTTTTACTTTTACACAGCATTTTAAGTTTGTTTAAGAATCAAAATATTTTAATAAATTTAATACCCCGAAAACGTTGATAAACGTACAAATTTAAAATTCACTTAAAAAATACCAATTATTTTGTTACAATATAAATGAATAATTATTATTACACCGTTTAAATGAATAATAATTTATAAACATCCATTTTATATCCGACAGGCTAACTCCAATTATTCATAACACTATTACAATTTTTTTTTTCCTTTGAAGTACTGCTAAGTATTGTTTTCGAAAGAATAATCTGTATAATAATATAATATGAACCGAGACCTAGATTCTACGATTATCAATTATATAATTCAATTTCAACGTTTTTGTGAATTCAATCCCCGCGTTATGTATACAATGTTCTCAATAAAACGCTACAACATATATTATGTTTTAATGATGGCGATTAAAGAGCACATATTATACCAGTATACTGTAACGGTTCGGATGGTTGTTCGGCAACGTGCGGAATGACATCACTGCGCCAGGAAAGGCGTACGCTGGTATGAGACCTTGTCCGGTTCCGCTATTTTTTGCGCCACAAGATCATTGCTTTAAATTAGCTGCTATACGTATAGACGAACAGCTATGATAGTAATCATTTTTTATGTATGAAACAAAATAAAGATAATACATAACAGTCGTGTATTATAAAGACGGTCTCACATGAGTTATCCGTTATTTACGATTTATTAAAATAACGTTTATTTTTTATTTATTTTTTTCCAGACATGACTTGCGGCATAGAATGCATCGATAAATGGCTGACAAAAGCCTTTTATAGGCTTGGTCATGTAGTAGCCAAACATCCCGGGTACTTTCTCATGGTACCCGTATTTTTGACGGTTATCTGTATCACCGGATTCCAACGAGTGCAATTCGAAATCGATCCTGAATATCTGTTCAGTCCCGAACATGGACCTGGCAAGACTGAGCGAGCAATTGTTGAAAGCCATTTCAAGATGAACTACTCATCACTTTTCAATCCTACCCGGATCACTAGACCAGGTACAAAGAGAAAATATTATTTGCGGTGCAATGTAATTTAACAAATATAACAACTCGTAAAATTTAATATTTTATAACTGTTTATACAGTAGTTATAACTATTAATTTTAAAATATAATAATTAATCAAATTTAAATCAAATTACCTACTCCTGGAAAATTGTTTTTTCAAAAGCATTTTGAAAATTACCAAACATTCATTACAATTATACAGTTAAACCGTGATAACTCGAAGGAAAACGAATTCAGCATCGAACTAATGATTAATTAGTATTAAAATAGCAAATACCTAGAAAGGGACCACAAATATAATTTGAATTATCACATCTAAAATGTACATTAAACGTATCCTAACATTATTAGCGAAGGTAACGAGAAGTTACGTCAAACATTGGGCTACTTAAATAATAATTAGAAGCAATTATAGTCGACTAAGTTTTTAGATCAGTAGTAGTTATTGTGTATGTATAGTATATGTTTACTAATACAAAAGCAAAAACGTTTAGTTAATTTTAATGAAATATAATTATAAGTTTTGACGGTTTTATCATTTAAATATCTTAATTTAAGGTCGATTTGGTCGCGTAATCGTTATACCTAAACATGGCCCAACAATGTTATCCGTGGAAATATGGAAAGAATTACGGGTATTGGACGATATCATCAGAAATGCTACCATCACTTGGGGTCCAGAGAACACCGTATACAAATATGATGATATATGCGCTCGGTGGATAGATCAGTGTTTCCCGAATGACATATTAAATCTCGATTACGTAATGGAAGAAGTGGCTAATGGCACCCTGAAACTCACGTTTCCCATCATGTTCAATCCAGTAACATGGGACGCGCATACGTTTCCGGTGTACTTCGGAGCCACTGAAATAGACGAAGATGGGTTGATTACAAGAGTGCCCGCATTACAACTCGTTTACTTCATTACGGCTGACACGAAAGCTCAAGATCAAAGGTAAAACAAACAATTTTACTCAAAATCAATTTCGGTAATAAATAAGTATAATACCTAATGTATTTAAAAGATAAAAATTATGCTTATGGTGTTTCCGTTCCTCGGTCCCCTATTTAAATTAAACTCATTATTCTGAACTATATGCGCGAGTTATAACTTTCAAAACATGTTCCTATATCTTCATGGCTTCTACTTTAAATTACGAGCAGAACGAGAAAACTATCGGTTTTATTACTTTTTTTCTCCAGAAAACAAAATATCAAATTAATTATAACACTTAAAAAGTTTTGAATAACACAAAAACTAATTATAATTGAAAGAGAATGTTTTAAGGTTTAAAATTTAATTACAAAACTATTATTTGTTTATGAGAAAATATTCTTACTTAACGAAATATTTTATTACGATTTAAGTGCCGTGTAATCATTAATTTTCACTACTTTTATAGGTAATGCCATACATTTTCTAATAATTTTTTTTAAAAATATTTAGTAAATAAATTAAAAATAAAAAACCGCGAAATAATACTCTGTTCAGATTCGCTTAAAAGTGATATTAATATTACGGAAATTATTGTCTGTACCATCATCCATTTATTTGCTTTTTAAAATTGACAGCGCTGTTATTTTATTCGCTAATGGACATTTAATTGACTTCAGGATGATAATGAATACATAGGAAATGTTATAATAATATATAAAACATATCGTAGTAGAGTATTCTTTAAATTTGCTAGACGGATTATCCAATATAATAGTTTTGTATTATCTTTACTGAAAAAAGTATAAAACTCTCGCTACAGGTATTATGACCTACAAAATCTTTACTTTCGTATTTTAACTGATGATTTTAAAAACACATGTTTTTCTAAATTATTTGAAATTAGAAAGTACAATTTATCGAACTCAAACCTATACGAATAGTACTATAATAAACATAAAGGTTTTTTAACCAAAAAATCAATATCTCACAAAATATATAATGAATGACCATTTGATAAAAATTCGATAAAACACAAATTATTGTACAAATACGTATTAATATATTATATATTTAGATATACATCCATAATAATCTATATTTTGAACTATGATCGTTGATACTCAATACTCAATAGTCAATAGTCTCAAGCATATTTTAAATAGGTAATATATAAAAAAAAAGAATCAGTTAAATATAATTTTACCATTATCTGGACAATATAAGTATACGTAATAAGTGATTACATGTGCATTTTCTTGAAATCCCACAATGACGGCACAACTCCATAATAAGTTTTTATAATATAATATTTGCCGTACGTACTACGTAGTACGAATCTTTTTTTCCGAGGGAGGGTTATACTTCTCAGAAGAATAAAACAATAATCAAACTAACCATTTAGCGGTTTTTAAAGACGAAAATTCTCGACTATAAATGTAACTATAACACGAATATCGATTTAAACGACAAATTTCCCATATGTAACAAACAACTGTGCACATAATATGCAGGCTTGCGACTAAAAAAAAAACATAAAGCTAACGAACGATTTACATTAAATACTAGATTATTACCATGACTGTTAACTGATTATGAAATAACCTGAAAAGTTTAAAAATTGCTTAAGAAATACATAAATATTCAAAATAATACACCTACGAAATGCAAACACTGACAATTATTATTTTTTGCATATTTTATTAATTTTCGTTTTTATTAATTTTGAGTTGTTAATTGTTTTAAAATATTGATAATTTCTTGAAGACGATGAATAAAGATCTCATACAGTTAAGTAAACATCTCGAAATAAAATTATGATACAGAGTTTAAAAACAAATACATATGTAGGTACAAAAAGTACTGTCAAAACGAATTTCCTATTCGGAAAATTCAAAAGTTTATACATCAAATGGTGGGCGTGGCCGTGTATGGACGCGAATCACTCAAAATGATATAAAGAATGCAATTTTTAGAGAAAACAGAGAGATGATATTATATATAGGTACTATCCCACCGTGCAATAGTTGAACATCAATGTTTTCTAAGATGGTTTTCTAAAACACGAAACATCATCACACATTGTGTTCCATACGGGTATGGAAACTATCCCAAAAACTGTAATTACTCCGCAACGATGTCTTCTATGAAATTTCATTTAAACGTAACTTTTAAACTAAATCCTATCAACTTTCAATTACAACGCTATACTATATGGTTACAAATTAACAATAACATAAAACAACTAGAAATGTTATACGGATGTTTCCGTAGAAATGTCCACACACATAATAATATAAATACAGTAAAACCTCTCCATAACGGGCCCTCTATTCAACGGAATCCTCCTTATTATAACGGAGAATGTCCATAATCCCGGTGCAAATAATATATGAAATTGATCTCTCTACGACGGAAAACTCTTTACAACGGAAAAATGTTTGGTCCCAAACGATTCCGTTGTAGAGAGGTTGTACGGTATTGACAATGAAAATATATTGCCTCGGACCGATTCAGTGCGCTACAGCTTTAAAATTCCGCAGGGATGGATTCAGCGTCAGGGTCCTGTTGCTTATTATTTACTTTTAGGACACCCATATTATATGAAGTCGCCTATTTATATTGCTGTTGACCGGCAGTGTCTGTAATATTATATGCGTTGCGTGACAGGGGCTCGGTCTGGGAAGAAGCGTTCCTGGACGCGGTCGGCAAGGCCGAGGACTCGGGACGGTTCCAGCACATATCCACGGCGCGTTTCGGCTCCAGGACGCTGGACATCGAGCTGGAGAACAACACCAGGACCGTTGTGCCGTACTTCTCGTCCGCGTTCGTCCTGATGGCTGTCTTCTCCGTGGTCACGTGCATGATGACCGACTGGGTGCGCAGCAAACCCGTGCTCGGGCTCATGGGCAACGTGTCCGCCGCCATGGCCACGGTCGCCGCTTTCGGCTGCGCCATTTACGTGGGCATACCGTTCATCGGCATCAATTTCGTGTCGCCGTTCCTCATGTGCAGTTAGTATATTATATTATACCGTATCTATATACGTTAATTATGTACTTGCATTAGGTATACGACAAATCTGGACACGGCGCACTATATTGTAGCACTGTTTGTTCGTTGTTTCCCCGCATACACGTTTATGTAACACAAGTTGATATTTTCATGATGAGAATCTATTACAACAATGTTATGGGACGGTTCGCTGTTATTGTCACTACCGAGTAGAACACGGGACTAGAAAAAAAATGAAATAATATAATATGGGATATTTAATGGCATAATTATTTATTGTTTGATTGTTTCGGTGGCGTGTGGATTTTTGCAACGAGAACATTTCTCTCCTAATCCTCACCCAACCATCTTAACGATTGACATCTGACATTCTGACGAACTATGATTTCAATTTTTATCTCTGTTTCGCTTTAGAAAATATATTTTAAACAAAACCGATATTTACACGGCGCGGTCACGAACATTTCATTTTTAGCTGACACCTACTTGTATACACGCTTTACGTCGAGATTCCTATAACATAATATTGTTTCGATAATTTGAAACTCTTAACCACGCGTAACATATACTTATGCACGAGATTCACTCTTACACACAATTTAAAAATTGTCAAAAATAATCTTAAAAACTAATGTAGAATTTCAATCATACGACAAATACTTCCAAGGATCAGCCACCATTGCGTTGGTAGTAATTATGTTTTTTGGACGTTGGTATTTCAGTAACGATGTTGTTTGAGTATATAACTTCTTTCTTCTTTTCCAGTAAATTTTCAAAAATTAAAATGCCTTTATAAAAATAGCACATTTTATTTGGTCAATGCGTTTCCTTGCAAGATGTAAACATTATGTATACCAGAATACTAATTAAACTGGGATGAGAGACTACACAAAAATAGAAATTCTATACCAGTTTTTTTTACACGTAAACCAAAACCAGATATTCAAATATTCAATTATGTCTATGCGATTTAGCACGAGTCTTCGGAATAAACTTGTAGATACACGCAAGATTAAATAATTTTTATTCATACGTGCATACCTATTTGCAATTTGCATGCAAAAATCAACTGTAGATATATAGACATAAAGTAGAAATATATAATCACAAATATTAAGTTATGAAACTGTTTCATTGAACATTTAAAATTGTATAAATTATATTTAGCCGTACTAGTAAATTAGAACCTTAATGCTCATTAAAAAATGTATGTACTTCTACTTACACCAACTGAATTGAATAAGTAATACATTTAGTTCAAATAACGGAACACATCATAATTAATACATGTTTGTTTTATAATATGGCATCATTGCAATCTCTAATTGCATTTCAGAAGTCTTCATATTTTGTTTTGGGTATGCTTTTTATCTTTATGACGTGAAGCATAACTAAATAGGTTTAATCATGGTTTGGTGACTATCGTAGTTTTAAAATAATTAACATTTTCGATTTTAACATTGCACGAAATCCTTTTGTTACTCACAATGACAAATCTTATTGTTTTATTTATTTATTAATTTAATATTAGGTAATATTTATGTGTACAAGATATTAATATTTGAATCACATATAAATATAATTTATATTTTATATCTATAAGTAGATATTTCAAGTTGAAAATAATAAATTAATAATGTGTACTATATAGAAACAAGTAAACTGCAAAAACTATCAATGTTGTTATAGTTACATGTATTCAAAGTACTTCATACTTAAAATTACAAATTACAGTTATAAAGTATATATATATATATTAAAATATGAAACTATAAGAAAAAAATGGATTAGGCAAGAATATTTTTAATTCCGAAAAATATTAAAATAAAAACAATTACCAATTTGTAAAAAAAATTAACATCCGCATAAGCAATAAATTGTCCTATTTTAGTACAGGTACCTACTATCTACTATTGTAGAAATAATTGTTAGATCGACAATATAAAACCAATAAAAACAAAACAAAAAAAAAAAAGGAGAGAGACACGTGACTGCAAATAATCCAACTATAGACGATTATTAGCCATTCCGTTGTCGTTCGCGACACTGTTTTATTTGACACACATACGCTGACATGCGCACACCACATACACATAATATCTATAGCTGGAGAATTTTCACTTTTTACTAAACGAAGTTAGGCGACATTTATCTATATTAAAGAATTCGTATTATACGATATTCAATTTATTATAGTTAAGCCAGATTATCTTAGATATTATATGCGTCTTTGTCTCGGTTTACGCACTTACATTTAATTCCGTCAAAAATACTGCAGTAGTTGTAATACTTAATTTTGTTGTTTCACACTGAATCTAATAACATGTTCGTCGTAAAGCATTCATAGACAATATATTGATTTCGAAGATAAAAACCGTTATCCTCGAGTGCCTTACCTACTCCGTTTTTCCACCCTGCAATCGATATAGATCATCGAACAGCGGGGTGCCCACGCTTTAATATCTCAATCCATCCCACTACATGGTTATAAGTTAAAATCATCTCGTTTGGTCTGCATATACGCGTCATATAATCATGGTAAATATTATCCTTACAGACTGTTATCAGTTAAAATGAGAAAAGAAGCGTGCAAACATAATATAACGTGTAACTTACCTAACGTATTGCTTTACGTATTTTCTGAATTGCACCAACTTACACATTTCATCGACTGGTTAACTTTACAGGCATAGGCATCGACGATACGTTTGTCATGTTAGCCGCATGGAGAAGAACGCCCGTCACCATGGATGTCCCGGAACGATTGGCCAGAACGCTATCCGACGCTGCCGTATCGATTACCATTACTTCGGTCACGGACATAGTGAGCTTCTGCATCGGGAAATTCAGCCCGTTCCCGGCCATACAGATATTCTGTTTATACTCCGGTACGAGACGAAAATCCATCGTTGTTTTTAATACGTTTTAACGTTAATTTTTTTTTCTTTTTAGGATTCGCAGTATGTTTTATATTTGTGTGGCACCTGACATTCTTTTCGGCATGTATGGCTCTCGCTGGATACGCAGAACACAACAACCGTCATTCGATCACATACGTTAAAGTTAAACCCGTGTCGATGTCAGGTAATAAAACGTCAATGTTTTAATATTATTACAAATCAATTAGTACGCTTGATCGTGGTTCTCGATGAGTAATCGAATATATATATATAATAATAATAATAATTTATTCAGTTGAACAAAACGGGCCGAAGCTCAATATGATACAGATAGTATAGTAATATATAATAGCTAATAGGTTTATACTGAAAATAATTGATATTAATCTGTTATTTATCAACTAAATGACAATATAGTTTTCCGAGATCTTTTTTTTTCTAATCACTATATTATGATTGATAATACACACATGTGTATTAAAATTCTATACCTTTTCCTTTTACTTATGTAGTGTCAACTTTCAAACTCCTTTCTCTTTATATAATTATATCAATATACAATTCGTTTACTACCATATAATATGTATTTATATCATTTACCTCAAACCTACGAATAATACTAAATAATATTAAATTTATAAAATGAATGATTAAGTTTATTTGTAGTCGTAACTCACGATCATACATTTAATATAATTTTACTTTCTTATGGTCTGACAGTACTGGGGTATAATGATTTTAATTAAAGATGCAACACAAAAATAAATGGAATTCTTTAACTAATTTAATATTGCAGTATAATAATAACATTAAACATATGTCAAATGACCGAGAAGAATAATATATGAATACATAATTATTATTTTATAGCAAATAAACCGGTATCAATTAAAATGTTTAATTATCTACTTCATGTTTTCACAGCTTTTTTATATAAACATTGCCATTAATTGATTTGAATATAAACTATATGTCTATATGTCTATATAACATTTGTAATCGGATAGTATTATAATAATATGATATATCAATTAATAAATATTTTAGTCGTAGTCTCGTAGATTTTATACTTCAAACAATTATATTAAATAACACCAAATTAGTGATGTGCAATGTCTGCAGAAGACATGGTTTACACGAATTTATCTTAATGATAAATGATTATCCAACTAGCATAGGTACAATAAAAATTAAAACAATTGAGAAAAAATGTTTATGCATTATGACCTTATTTCCGTGAACAAGATTCATTTTTTACCGTTTAACCCGAATTCAAGTCCACTAACCTGTTATAACTATGCTTAACCGGTTTGATAATTTAATAAATTAGTGAACAGCAAATACATGTTCATTTATACTCTTTGAAATATGTGCAAGACGAAATAATTTAATAATCAGTTAAAAACTTTAAAGCGAAATATTATTGACATTTGAATAAAACAGTTCAAGCACATAAAGCTCAAAGTCTGTTGATTTATTACAACACATACGTATTGATTATACAATTAAAAAACCAATTCTTTGACCGAGGGCTGGTCGCTATTTCGTGTTGGGCAACTAGACAGTGCCTTATAGGAAGTAATCGGCCCTATATAGCTATAATATTATGTTTTCGTGTTACATTTTGTTGCGATCATCGTACCTGCAGTGCACGTTCTAAAAATGATTATACCCTGGGCTGCTGTTTTTAGAGTTTTAGAATTTAATATTTTCAAGCTCCTACGGAAATCCGATATCCGTTGCAGATATCCATGTATAAAATATGTATACTATTAACATTGGTTATAAATGCACAATCAATGATATTTAATAGTAGGTACGCGTGAGCCGGTGAATCGAAATCATGTGCCCAAATAATCATAGCTCCGCGTGTTTCGATTAGACTAAATGGAGCTGCAACATAATTTACATAGATATATCGTGGAAACTATATTAAAGGCGAGTCTTCGTGCTCGATAAAACCCATTTAATACACGGTAGGTACTAGATACACGCGCGCGCACGCGCGCGCACACACACACACACACACACACACACACACATTCAAATTTCGATCGAAACTTCGGCAAATAACGTAGATAAAATATAGTAACCCGATGAATAGTAAGTGCCCCCCCCCCAACGTGTAATCCACATCGATGTGTGTTATTAATGTTATTATATTATAATATCTATATGTAGTGTGTGCGTATATTTGACCTTGGAAGGAGCAACACACGTAGTGTCGTCGTAGTGCGATGACCGAAGAAAGTCGCCGTACGGATTGTGCGCGGATAAACTGCAGTTATACGATGGATTCTTTCGATTGCTGTTATCATGTATACGCTAAGCATAAAAAAGAAAATTGATATTACAATAAAATCGTTTCCGGCGGCAGCGCTTTAAACGCTTCTTTTTTTACTGTGCGCAGACAAATAGACGACAGTTATTATATGATCATCTTTGACGATATTAAATCATTATATAATGCGGTGGCTGCAATATATAAACTCGAAGAGTATTACTGTTTGCTATTGCTGTGCAATCCACCGAATCGATCGGAATTAGAACAAGTGCAGGGCAAGGGTGAAAAAACGATTTTTTTTCATTTCGGAAATGGATTTCCTATTACATATTTACCAACTTTCGACAAAAATTTAGTCTAGAAAATATTATGCGAGTGACCAGCATGTGGATCGAGTTCATTGGTGGCGGTTTAAAAGTTTTGAAACTGTGCACAGTACGTGAATCATATTGCCATCAATTGGAAAAATTATGTTTGAAGGGATCATTTTATTTCGATAAACGTTTTTCTAACATTGAATGGTACTGCACATATAGTAATCATATAATAAAAGTCGCAAAATGTTTTTCATATACCGAATAAGACTCAAGAATAATGCGATCGCCGTAGAACACGTTATTATATTGCTTGAAGCTTGACGTGGGGTCATGCATAATTCTAGTTAGACGCCCATGTAACACGTTTTAAACTTATAAATAAAATAACAAATAGCCAGTGACGCGTGTGGGAAGTCTTATTGCTGTCTTGTAAAATACGAAAACTCCACAATATGTATTATTTAATTTTATAAAATATTGTGCCCCAAGCAAGGCATCGCAGTTCACTATTAACTTACTTCTTTACAATTTTCTTTAGTTACATTTTTAGAACATATGTTGTGCACCCAAATTATTATAGGCTATAGCCCTTTTTCCGAAGTAATTGCAAGAAGTTCTAGCAGCGTTCTTAATACCATAACGAAAAACAAGCTATACCCCCCTCCCCAACCAAATAAAAAAAAAATCATCACGCTACACCTATAATTATATATTCGGCTATTGGTTATCTTGTAGGTACTCGCATTGTCTATTATCACATGTCATAACAGAATAGGTAGTAGACAATATAGTTATTCTGGTCACTCGCATACAGTCGAACTTATATGAATTATGCAATTAAAATGGATTTAACTTTTTAAGCGTACAATTATACTACAACATGATTCTATCGATATTTTTTAAGAATAATAGAGTAACCATATACAAATGAAAATAGCGTAGACCTTAGTAACACAATAATAGTTATACATTTTCGAAATTTGATAATAATAGTGAATAGTAATCGTCATTGCGAGTTGCGTCTAACGCGTAGGCTTGAATACAATTATCGCGTCATGTCGTCTGGACAACACATAAGCATTATTATCTATTGATCCTCAAACACGTCTGACGTTATATCTTACACTTCAATCTCAGAATGTGAGTTATGTCTCTATGTGTGAATAATAAATAAATATTTGTACATCTCGCTACATATATATATATATATATATATATATATACATAAATCATATAATCATATGTATTGTCATCGTATATATTATTATAAATAACTATCCCGAGTTAATTAAAGAATATATATCATATTGGTCTTACCGTAATAATATTTTAGTTCCGTGCAAATAGTTGAAACTTTCAAATAGAAAATCTATATCAAAGGGTTCACACAGCATATATTTTGAACGAAAACGATCGTTTATGATTTTCTCGACGGTTCTTTCCCCATGTGAAAGGAAACTGAAGTACAACTTGTAAATAATAATGTTAAATTTAGTTCATTATTTTTTTATAGTAAAACAACAGGAAAACTTGAACAATTGAAGATGTGATGGATGGTCTGTGGGTTAGGTTATTGTTATTGAAAATATTTTATGATACTTATGATGTAGTTACGAGTAGTATGTTTGTGTGGGAAAGCATTTTTGTAGAGACTATAGAGTGTATTGGCGTTAAAAGTTTCCATTTTAATACTGCAAAGTTCTCTTAGATTATTCACCATTAAACGTTTGCACGAAACACGCAATACAATACAATACAATACAATATATGTACAGTATAGAATATGAGCACACGAAAATTAGTATTATCCACGTCGCTTTGCATCACGTCAAAAGTGATTTCGACTTGTTTGTACAATATACATTTGTAAAAAAAAAAAAAAAGAGAGAAAAACAAGATGTTTGTATGTTTGTAAACACATAGTGTACGCGTATGACACGTACGTGTATGTATGAAGCCCAAAACCGCAACATGTACGTTTTCGACTATTAGATTACCACAGTTCTCTCATCGTGGTCCTATGTCCCGTTCTTTCCACCTGCGTTTTCACTACACTACTATGACTATATGGTATGCGAGTTTTATAAATCGAAAAAAATTCTAAACAAATCATTATTATTAGGTACCGAAAACGGCGAGAACCGACATACCGTAGGATGGATATTATAACTGCAACGTGTTTAACACTACGCCAAAATCACAATAAAGAAACATATAACGTATCAAATGATAAACGAATGCGATGGACGTCGTGTAACTTTTCTCACTGTCTTCAATACGTTAACGAATTCGAAATACTACAAAAATCCTCGTATTGAAAGTTCTACAAGAAAACATACGCCATCGATCCTAATTAATACATTACACATAGGTAGGTTACAACAGTTAACTATGAAAATATTTACTTTTACTTTTTTGTATACAAGTATATGAAGAAGTATTTGAAGAAAAAACGTAATATTATATTCCACTTAACTAAAAACTGTTTATTAAGTGTACAACATTATTTACTATTATCATTTTAAACACAAACACACACACACACACACACATCTACACTTCGGAATATTTCTTTTCCTGTAAACTTTTTGATTTAAAATAAATTGGCATAGGTACTCTAAATTATGATTGTTGTTAAAATATTTCAGTTAGTAAAACAATTATTTATGAATCTCACAAAATATTCCCTGAGGAATTATTTCACTTGGTATTTTTTTTAGATTTTCGAGCAAACATAACAAGCTTGCGAAACAATGATTCTTGGAATATATATATACATACAATAATGAATATACGATTTGTATACCTACATCAAAAATAAAAGCTTATTAAGCCACGTATTCATCATTTTTTATAATAAGCAGAATAAAAAAGTCTAGAAACTGGGTATATAATAATATATATTATATATTTATATTACGGTATAGACATATAATATTTTACTCGAAAAATACGTAAATTACGCACACACATACATATATGTATTATACATTATACGTACATTTTACAAAAAACTTAGAAAGTTAATAAACAAGTTTAAAACGAATACAAATACACAAATCAGTAATAACTTACAATTAACTAATCTCTATAACTGCAGTGCAAAAAAAAACTATGTGTTTTAATAATAATTGTTAAAACATCGGAAAATATGATTTAAAAATCTAACGCATAAGTTGACCGTGATTTTGGTTATTATTTCAAACTACGACGAAACCATAGAAATTTTCAAAATATCTTTCAATTGCGGTGATCAACGCCATACGAATAATAAATAAACAAATGGACGATTCGTTGCCCATTCGAGCTTATCGTCAATTTGATGAATAAATATAGGTGTTACATAATAGAAGAAAAAGAAACACGCATACAATACATTGTATACATACACGGTAAACTGTCAGCATTGTCTACCGTCGGTAGGGGGAAATTAATATTATAACTGTGTCCGTTCATACACAATAGTACTGCGAAATATGGTCTAGCTGACTACTTACGATGAATGAAAAACGTTATGAACATTTATATAATCGTTTCCTAATACGTATATTACATATACGAGTAATATTGCTCGCTAATAAGACGTGTAAATTGTATTTTCTTCCAGATAAAGAATCGTGGTTGTACCGAGTGTTCTGTTCGGGAGGAGTGAACCCCAAGGATCCCGGAAACCCTCGTGACAACCCGGACAATACGATCATGGTTTGGTGCAGAGACAGCTTGGGGTGGGCGCTGAACCAGTGGTACGTAAAGATCGTGGTGCTGTTGGTATTCGCCGGATATCTGGCGGGTGCGCTGTACGGTACGACGACCATCCAAGAAGGATTGCAGAGGAGAAAACTGTCCAAACCCGACTCGTATTCCATCGAGTTCTACGACAGAGACGATTTTTACTTCAGAGAGTTCCCGTACAGAATACAGGTAACATATACAAACATTTCATTCGTATGTGAGACGCTTTCACTTGGACAAATTTATAACAATGGCCATGTATTACATAACTGGGTGTAACCTAACTTTATATATATTATAAACTAATTCAAGGTTTCGATTGACTAAATACAGGATGAATAAAAAATAACAATTATTATAGGGATTATATACAGAAAATGATATCCAGTTTGTTGTTATCAATGTCATATTTTTGGGTACAATTGAATTTTGACTAAAACAACAGTGATATTAATAATAAGTATCAGAATGGAAAATCTGAACTTTTTTAAGCTCTATGATTAAATTTTTAAACCTGCAGATTTGCAGAGTTACGTATGCATTTAAAGGCACTCGCAATGAGAATTTCATAGATATTTTGAATTTATTATTAAGGGTTGAGACCTAATCATGATTGAAATACCTGATAGTATTTGTGATATTTATAACAATTCATTAGAACTATATATCTGAAAAAACAATCTTGTTGCAATTTATTATTCATTTTTTTTTTTTTGAAAAATAATTATTTCATATTAAACATAATCATAGTACACTACGAAAATGTATTCATGCTCAAATGTAGAGTTCTTTTTTATACTAATTAAATTATAAGTACATATCGTCAGCCTATTTAGCAAACGGCGTAACTCTAAAAAATTCTAATTTCTTTTTTCTATAATATGTTTCAATAATTATTATTCCCTTGTTGATGCCTGTATTTATTGAGGACTATATCCAACTTTAAAATGTACGTCTAACCACCTATGTTGGTATAGTAAAAAAAATTTGATGTAGTTACATAAAGACTTTATGTGACTATATCAAATTACATTAGTGTGCAACTCATCAGTACCAAAAATAACGAAAACTTACAGAAATGCAAACTAAATAAATCAAGTTATATCATTGCCTATAATATCTGAAATATTATAACATATGATTATAGTAGATTCGTAAATATAAATTATCGAATTCGAAAAATCTTACGTGTTGTTCGTGTAAAAGGTTATAATCAGCGGAGAGTTGGACTATTGGGATGTGGATGTGCAAGATCAAATAGAAAATTTGACCAAAACGTTCGAGAGCTCGCCGTTCATATCCACTCCGCTGTACACCGAGTCTTGGGTACGGTCGTTTGTGAACTACGTGAATCGTAACCAAGAGGAACTCAACGTGACAATTGACACCCGAGAATCTTTTCTACAAACGCTAAACGATGTAAGATTGAAAACATCACAACTTACGTAATGTCGTGCATCGACTAAGTGCTTTCAATATTTTTCGTTTTCGCATAAAAATAGTTGTGGCTGTTCAAACCGAATCCGTTCTCGTTAGACGTCAAGTTTAACGACGATGGCACCAAAATCATAGCCTCCCGTTTCATGATACAGGCAGTGAACATCAGTGACGGAAATATGGAAAAAGACATGGTCAGAGAACTACGAAGAATTGCCCACGATTCGCCATTGAACGTCAGCGTTTTCCACCCTTACTTTGTGTTTTTTGATCAGGTAACAACGTTTTCAATTCCATAGTTTTCTCTTTATTCATTTTTCTACACCTTGAATATTATTAGTTTCTTTGTGCCACTATAGGGGGATATTTTGGACGATTTTGATATTTTTACGGAAATCAATAGGATATAATTGTATTTGTTTCGCCAAAAATCAATAATGGACGAAAAATCTAAAACGGAATATTATGTGATAGTATGCTTAGATATCTATAGTACAGAAAATAATGCCTTCAGGGCACATTTAAGAAGGTGAAAAGGAGGCGAATACCTCAGCGGCAAAATTTTTAAGGTTTTAAGGACGGCATTTTTTTATTATATATACAAAAAACTGATAACATTGATTAACATGACGCATTGTATAAGGTTTTTTAATTAACCAATTATTTTATTCTTTGATAGCGGATTAATTTTTTGGTTCATTATTTGGTTTAATATTTTAATTGAATGCAACACTTTAAAATTGTATACTGTTAAGCCCTAGGATGTACACTTCCAAAACATGCGAGGGGCACATTTTTCATTAATCGAGGGTGGAGAGGGATGGTCTGAGGTGGTATAGAGTAGTAACAATTTGGTGATTGGCGGCGATAAAATTATTTTTCCCCGAGCGTATATTATATTCTAAATGCGCCACTGGTTGCGGAACTCTCGCCGTCGTATCCTCGATGTTAATAATACCTTCGGACCACGTGGTCGACCAGTTCGGACGACTTGCTGACTGCAATCACATATTATTTACAATACATTTTGTGTTACTATAATGCAATGTTTTTACTATAACATGAAACGTATTTGGTTTTGAATCGCTGCTGCAGTTCGAACTCGTAAGGCCCACGTCCATCCAGTCGATGCTGGTCGGCGGCGCGACGATGATGCTGATCTCATTCCTGTTCATACCCAACGTGCTGTGCTCGCTGTGGGTGGCCTTCTCCATCGTGTCCATCGAACTGGGCGTGGTCGGCTACATGGCGCTGTGGAGCGTGAACCTGGACTCGATATCCATGGTGAACCTGATCATGTGCATCGGTTTCTCCGTGGACTTCACCGCGCACATATGCTACGCGTACATGTCGTCCAAGGCGGACGGGCCGGAGCAACGGGTGCGCGAGAGCCTGTACGCGCTCGGGCTGCCCATCATGCAGGGCGCGATCAGCACCGTGCTGGGCGTGTCCGCGCTCATACTGGCCGGCAGCTACATATTCATGGTGTTCTTCAAGATGATATTCCTGGTGATCGTGTTCGGCGCGCTCCACGGCATGTTCCTGCTGCCGGTGCTGCTGTCGCTGTTCGGGCCGGGCGCGTGTTCCGGCACCAATAAGCGACGCCGTTCTGCGTTCGCTGACCTGCGGGCGGCCGACAAATCGCTATCCCACCCGTACACCATACCGCACCCGTCGCTGCTGCTGCACCACCCGCAACGCGGCCAACCGGACTTGGGAAAACCGTACCACGGCGGCGCGTCCAACAAGCACGTCAACAAGGCCGGCTCCAGGTCGGACAAGGACATGGGTCTGGGCACGTCCGAGGAGTCCAGCGAGAGCAGCTCGTCCAAGTCGCAGCAGCGCAGGCGAAAAGAGGCGGCTGAGGACGAGGCGCAGCGGAGGAAGTACATGGATGGCTGGAGGAAGGCCACGGGCCATCCGGTGCCCCACCAACACCACGGCACCGGTTACCCGAACAACGGTTATTTCAGCGACGAGGACAGGACCGCCGCAACCGTGGCGCGCCGCACTGCACACGTCGCCGCCGTCAACTACGGCCGGCCGACCAGGCCCCACTATCAGCAAGGGCAACATCAGCAACAACAACAACAGCGGCCGTACAGAAACGACGGACGATACCATTGAGCACTGTACACCCGCCCGTATTGTAACATTCGTATAGGGTAGGCACGCGGTTTTGCGGCCGGATTTCCTATGAAAACTCCCCGTTGATATAACGTACGAACGCGTATATCGTAACACATGTGTAAATATTATACGTTGCAAGTATTTTCATTTTTTGTACGAGACAGAAATGATATGTTGTACGTACAGGTTAGGCGAATGCCTACCTAAAAGTGATGACGTATTTAAAAATTAGTATAAGTTTATAACTTTTGTTATTATTTAATTGCTCAAAAGTAAAATTTTTAAAATTACCATCGAGTAGATACTGGACGGTAGTAAATAGTATAATTGTAGCAATATGAATACAGTTAATTGTTAAAACTAATTTTAAGCATATTATGTATATCGACGTTACCTACATTTTTTTTAAGTTGATAATATTTTTATTGTTACACTATTTTTCTAAACATAAGTTACATAATTTAAGTCTTGTGAAAATAAGCAAAATAAACCGATGTGAGACAATTTTAAATTGTCTAAATTTAACTGAACATCACATTTCAATTACTAATCTTGCTTAGCTAAAATCTATGTGATACTTTTGGAAAAGTAGAATTATAAGAAACTCAGATTATTGCATTTCCAGACCCCAGTAGAATTAAAAATACCAGAATATTTCAAGCGTCTATAACAAATTGAAATGTTTACTTATAATGTTTTTGCTAACTAAGCAGATTTTTTCAAAAACCATGTATACCACGTAAAATTTAGTTTAAAAAAACCTCATATCTCACATAAAAATTAAAACTTTGTAAAAAAACCTTTCGAGAAGACACATATAATATACTTTCCTTAAGTTCGATAGTGTCAGATTAAAGCTAAAAACACAAAATTAGTGCTACTGATCGCAGATTTGCTATGTTATATGTTTGTAAGACAAGGACAACACATGGGGGTATGACGCCCTCTTAATAATGAATGGGTATGTAGACATTATAGTGTCACTAATATATCAGAAGCAACATTTCCTACAGTATTTAAAATAAAAATATCTAAAACTGACTTGTCACCATTTAGATGAACTTCATTCAAATAAATATTAAATAAATAAGTTTAACAAGTTTTACTAGCAAATATAATAGGAATTTCAAACATAACGATTAATTCTTAAAACCATCTACATCTGTTCATAATGTATAGTGAAATAGCTGAATTACCTGTCGTTGCCAGGTAAAAAAAAAATGTATGTATGGTTGTTCTCTTGCAAGATTAAATATTGTTTAATCTATTTAAGTACCTAAAATTTAATTAAGATGATTTATTTTGATTGCTTATTTAGATTTTGTTTCATCTATACAGACAAAAGGTATTGTTCCATTTTATCCATTTAACCCTCCTGACCACCTTAGGGGTTGAATTTTGAAATTTGAAAAATTCTTGATTCATTCTATCATTTGTTTTTTTTTTTATGTCTCTGTACATGATTTTGACCAAAAAAATTGCTCTAATATTTTAAAAATTACAAATTAAGAATACGATAATAGTTATTTGATTGTTATATTGGTTGTTATAGCAACTCGGGAGTATTTACTGGGTAGTAGATAATTAATATATCATAAAATGAACACAAAATTCATATTAATATTACCTTGGTAACACGTAGATGAAAAAAAATCATACATCCAGCCCAGAGCTCAAACTGTCATCAACAGTATAAAATGCAATTTTAGAAAAATCCTTTTTTATTGCACGTCTAGACTTTGATACTAACATACTCTGACAATATAATATAGTCATTAGCTATCAGAGTTAAGGCTATGTTTTGATTATGAATTAGTCAATCAGTCGAAACATGTTCTTTTAAAAATATAGATTTAAATTAAAACATCCTATTTCATATGTACATAATGCAATTTATTAAAAAATAAAGTACAGTCTCATTAATTAGTAACTACTTTAGAAAAATTATAAAATACTTGTGTATTTTATTGAACATATAAAATCAGATTAATATTAATTTTCATCAGGTCCACTATGATTTGGAGACGTAGGTGAATAATTGGGTGACGATGGAGAATAATTTGGACTTCCAACCCCAGGGGAATATGTTGGTGAAGTTGGAGAATACCTATAATAATATACGTTTATAATACCTTAAATATTTATATATATATATATTAAAAATATAATACCATACCTGGGACTAGCTAATGAGAAGTTAGTAGGTGAGTAAACCGGTGAACTGGGGCTATATGACTGGTTGTACTGTGCACTTCCTGTATTTGGTGTGTGTTGTACAGAAGATGGAGAATATGAAGCATTTGATGGTGAATACATTGGACTGGTTGGAGAATATGTTGGACTGACAGCTAGAGAAGGTGAAGTAGGCGAGTATTTGTAATTGCTGACACCTGATGTAGCACTAGGTGTATATGATGGTGATGATGCAGTATATTGCGGAGAACTCGGACTATATGATGGTGAAGTTGGGCTATAAGATGGTGAAGTAGGACTATACCTGTACAAATGAATTACACATATATATATATAAGTATTGATTATTATTCAACTGTAAGTAATACTAATAGTACTTTTTCAATGAGTCCCAAAATAAGAATAAAATTAACATGAATAACATGAAAACAACTTTCATCCATACATGATTTAATCTTAGCAATATCTATCATATTTAATATTAATTTGTCATAGCAATCATTGGAGAGCATAATTAAAAATGAGAAAAACTACAGACCAATTTTAAACAGCTAATTTTTTATTGCAAAAATTAACTATAATGTTAAGAATATCAAAACAATTATTATACACAATTAAAAACAAACACAATCCCTGAATGAATAATGTAGTATATTCATATCATAAAATAACATAGTACTATCATCGAGTATCATACATTAGTTATGCATATGAATATACACTATATAAAAGAAAATAAATTACATAAGAATAAATAAGAAGGGCATCAACTTAAGACTTAAGGTCCATAAAACAAAGTTTCTCAACACCTAGAATGGGAGGAAAAATTTAAAATGTAGTCATAAATAGAAAGTTTGAGAACCTTTATTTTATATATTTTAATGAAAATACTTACGATGGAGAAGTTGGGCTATATGATGGAGATGTTGGACTATATGATGGAGAAGTAGGGCTATATGAAGGACTGGTTGGGCTATACCTAAAATTTAAAAATAAATACATATTAAACTTTCATAACTTTTATAATTAATTATGTATAGTTGATTATGCTGTTATTAATATATTTAATGTAAAAATATAACTTCATAATTAGTTTCAATACCATTTACAAATGACATAGTTTAAATAAACTTACGAGGGAGATGTAGGGCTATATGATGGTGATGTTGGACTGTACGATGGAGATGTTGGGCTATAAGAAGGTGATGTAGGACTGTATGATGGAGATGTTGGGCTATACCTAAAACAAAATAAAGTTGAAAACCAATAATTAAAAATTATATTTATAATTATGAAATACATACGAAGGACTTGTTGGTGAATACGAAGTGTGAGAGTATGACGGACTAGTTGGTGAATATGATGGACTAGTTGGTGAATAGTTATAGTTGGGAGACATAGAAGAGTACTTTGGAGTATTTTGTTGTGTAGCTGAGTATTGTGGACTTGTTGGTGAATAATTAGTGGGAGTCATAGATGGAGACATGGATCCAAATTGTGGACTGGATGGATAATTGTAGTTTGGTGACATAGAACTAGGACTAGGCACATATGGACTAGTGGCCATGCCTGGCGAACCAGGGCTGCCAGGAGTTCCACCGCTTGTCATCCAGAATGGAGATGTTCCACTAGCTTCACTTGATCCAGCAGGAGAAAATCCAGGACCTCCAGGAGTCATACCAGAATCCATATCTGTATAAAACAATATAAATTTATTATAAGATTTAAAAGCACACTACAAACAATTTTTAGTATTTTACTTGATTGCCAGGTACTATTTTGGTAAACCGGTGTAGACGTTTGATCCCAAGGAGTCATAGCAGGTGACATTGATGGGGTGCCAGCAGCCATGAACATACCACCACCACCTACCCCCATGTAACCATTATCCATAGGTATTTCTATACCATCTTTGGCCTTTTCAGCATCCAAAAGTAAATCAAAACAACCTAATGAAACACATGAATTTATAATATTTTTATTATTAAACAACAGTAAGTAAAAAATTTACCTGTCCCCATTCTAGGCAATTGTCCCATAATAATATTTTCAGATACACCTCTCATTGGATCAACTTCAGCATGCGAAGAAGCATCTAATAATACATCGACTGTTTCTTCAAATGAACATCTATAAATATAAATTCATAAATTTAATAATTTATCTTCTAGATAATCTAAATAGTGTCCATAATATTAATTATACATTAAATTTACCTCATTAATGCTCCAGTATCTTGTCTGTTAATACCATGTCGAGTAATAGCCATCAAATGACCTTTAGCAGTCATTACATCACACAACAATGCTAAATGCCGATAGTTTACATACAAACCATAAAACTGCAACACGGTATTCATTTCTTTTTCAACTGACTTACGAACAGCTTCAATACCCAAAACCTGTAATTCAAATTTCAAATATATATTTAGGTACTATTTTACTATATTGCTGATCGTATATAAATAATTTATTAGAAGATTTACCGAAAATATTTCACAAATATCATTGGAGAATGTTCTCACAGGATCAACATCTCTTTCACTCAACACCTTCATCAGACTAGTACCATCAGTTTCTAATAACCAATCAGCAATTGCTTTAAATTCCCCAATATCAGTGATTATTATTCTTTTTTTGGAATCAGTTTGAGGCAAATGCATGTACACTTTTGCTATTGCTTCTATGCCCTGAAAATTAGGAAAAAATATAGAAGTAAATTAGTTATATGAAAATAAATGAAAAAGTAATAAAATTGAAAATAAGAATTCAAATTCAACACACCTGCAGTGTCATATCAGACAACATATTAGCTTCAATACATCTAAGAAACATGTCGTCTTCCATTTTATCAACAGTATCTTCATCATCACCACCATTCATTTTTCCATCTTCGCCATTCATTATACGTATACGTAAAATTAATTTATCAGCATTATCGTCATTAAATATGCAATTAAGATCATCACCAAAACCTGCATTGATTTTTTCAGATATTGCTTCCATAGTCAATTTTTTATCTAATACAAAATACAATTAAAAAATGCTTATTATGTTCTTTAATATAAAATAAAATAATTTAATAAATATTTAATCACCAGTCATTCTTTTTCTATCCAACTCAATACGCAACAACCATGGTGAAATTCTTGTAGGGTCAAAATCGGGCATTTCATAATATACATTTACAAATTCTTGATCTTCTCTAATAACTGTATTTTGAGGATCAGGATCATAGTAAATTGCCGTGTTAGCTGTAACTTTTCTCAATGTTGTGTGTTCTAGACGACACAATACATTTTTAGCTTTTTCTGCATCTCTAGCAGCTGTTCCAGTCAAAAACACAGTCAGTGAAGGTGCTTTTGGATTTTTACTTATATTAATGATTTCCTAGGAATTAAGGTATATTATAATTTATTATTAACATAAAATATCTAAAATAAATATATTTACCTTTAATCTAGGCACTCCAAGAGTTACATTCTTTGAAGATACACCAGCAAAATGGAAAGTATTTAATGTCATTTGAGTAGCAGGTTCTCCCAAACTTTGAGCAGCCAATGCTCCAACCATCTCGCCAGGTTGAGCCTGAAAAACCAAAAAAAATTTAAATTTAATTTAAAAAATAGCATAGCAATATTGGTAAAATTAATTTACCTGGGCTTGTTTAAATCTATTTTCAATTTCACCAATTAACCATTCAAAAGCTTCAGAAGATAAACGAAATCTCTCAGACACAAGCTTAGTGCACAGAGTAGATCGCACCAAACATTGAAATAATAATGTAGCATCTTGATTGGCTTTTTTACTTAACTGGTCATCACCAGCTACAATAATACACTTACTCAATAGATCTCTGACTCCTTTTATAAAGTAATAAAAAATTAAGTATTATAAAATATATATAAAGTAAAATACATTATATTAAAACACATACCACGTAAAACTTTTATAGGATTCAAATCTGTTTGTCCTCGTTTGTTGATGTGAAAAATTTTTTGTACATTCCAAATCATACGTTTTAAATTGCATGGTAACACAACTTTGCTTTCGCCAGAAGGAAATATTTCTCTAAGAGTATCTCTATCAGTATTTAATTGTTCCCATTCTTTTTCCAATTCAGCAACAGTATCATTACTGCCCATTAGGTCTTTTAATACATCTTCAGAAAATATTTTTCTCATATGTCTTTCATTTGAAACATCAAATTTAAATTCATCCTCAAACTTCTTATGCGATGGTTCTATAGTGGCAATACTCTGGAACTCTACAGTCTCTCCGCATAAGCCATCTTCTCCATAACGTAACTGAATCAATTGACCAACAGAGTTACGAACAGTCCCATCATAGTGGACCATAACAGATTCCATAGCCTTGATTAAACGTCTTTGAATATAACCTTGCAAAATACATTAATATTTATCAGTTAATATAATTAAAATATATCAATCTGAAGTTACCAGTTTCAGCGGTTTTTACAGCAGTATCAATAAGACCTTCACGACCTCCCATAGCATGAAAATAAAATTCTGAAGGTGTTAACCCCGCAAGATATGAATTTTCAACAAAACCTCTTGATTCTGGACCATAATCATCTTTAATGAAATGCGGAAGTGTACGTTTACGAAAACCAAATGGTATACGTTTGCCTTCTACATTTTGTTGTCCTACACAAGCAATAACCTAAAACCAGTCAAATTGGGTATGTTATTAAAAACAAATTAATGACTTGATTTCTTATATAAAATTATTTATTATTTAATATACCTGAGAAATATTAATATTGGAACCTTTTGATCCAGCAACAACCATGGCTTTGAGATTATTATATTCAGTCAATGATTTTTTAGCAGAACCTCCAGTCTTATCACGAGCATCATTTAGAATTCTGTTTACTTGATTTTCAAAAGTCTGACGAAGAGTATTACCAGGTGTTGGCTCAAGATCCATATTATGAGCTTTTTGTATTACTTCTATGACGTCTTCTTTGGCTTTTTTAATAGCTTTTTGAATTTCTAAATAGGTTTGAGGATCAGCAATAGTATCACCAATACCAATAGAATGACCTAATATAGGAATTAAAAATAAAATTAGCCATAATTTTAAACACAAATTAAGATTTAATTACCTTCGTACAAAAGCCAATTATTAACCACAGTCTGAATATTACCATAGAACCTTCCACATACTTCGTGTCCCAATTCTAACATACAAATATGAAGCAAAGACCCAGCTGATGTACCTAAGGTTTTTTTACACAATATGCCCATCACTAATTCACCATGTTCAACCATAACCTGATAGGAATATATTATATTACATCAACATGATTAATGTGAATAGTACTATTATCCAATAAAATAAAATGTGTAAGAAACAAATAGTGGTTACTAGTGAAGGAAATTATTTGATTAATAAATAAAGTTTCATTTTAAAATGCCAAGCATTAAATTAATACCCAATAGTATCATATACCTTTGTATCACCAGGAGATATCCATTTATAAGGCCCATTATCTTCATCGTCAGGATGGGTAGAATGGGTACGTATCAAATTGACATTACCAGGAATGATCAATGAAAAAAGTTGTTTTCCAGTCCATAATGGCTTAGGTTTAAGAATACAAGGAGTAGGCATTTTTCCATCCCAAATTGGCAAATGCATTAATAAGTTCATCATTTGTTCCTAAATAATTTTAAAAATAAACAAAAAAAATTTATTTAAATAAGATTTTAAACTATGGATGTAAATACACAACTTTTTACATAAATTTCCAAATTAAAAATTACCTTCTCAAGAAAAACATCTCTTTTTGTCATTTTTCTTATAGCTGTCAAAGTATCTTGTACAATACCCATAACAGGTTTATTAGCTTGAGGGGTAATGATTTGTCTAGGAGTAATATGAATGTTTTCTACTTCTGCTCTTGTTTCCATGGATTGTGGAACATGAAGATTCATTTCATCACCATCAAAATCAGCATTATAAGGAGATGTACAACTAATAAATATAATAAATGTTCATATATATCATAAAACTATTATCAGCAAAAATATTTTTTATAAAAAAATACCTTAAATTCATCCGAAATGTAGACCATGGTAAAACTCTAACTCTATGACCCATCATACTCATTTTGTGTAAAGTAGGCTGTCTGTTAAACACTACTAAATCACCATCTTTAATGTGTCTTTCAACTTTATAACCACATTGCAAATGTAAATCTGATGGTTTTGGATGAAACCGTAAATCTATTCGCTCACCATTATCGCGTATAATATACTTAGCCCCAGGATATTGAGAGTTACCACGGCGAACCAATTCCAGCATACTGTAAAAAAATTGTTAAATATCATAATTCATTTTAACAATTTTATAAATTCAATTTATTAATTATAACTATAATTACTGATCAATGTTAAATGGAGTAACAATTTCAGGAAATGTCATGTTTTGTGCAATGGTACGAGGTACACCAACTTCATCAATTCGTAAATTTGGATCAGGAGTGATAACAGTTCGAGCTGAGAAATCAACTCGCTTTCCCATCAAGTTTCCTCGAATCCTACCTTCTTTACCTTTCAATCGGGCTTTAATTGATTTCAGTGGTTTACCAGATTTTTGCATTGCTCTTAAAATATAAAAAAATACTTTTACATTTTATATTACATAGGTATATTCAACCTTTAGAACATAAGAACAAAACAAAATATTAAAGATACAATATTAGAGTCAAATAATTGAGAGTACTTAAAAGTTATGATGTATTCACAACAGCACAAAATAAACAATAAATTCAAGGAATTTACTAACATTATTTGAAAATAAAAAAAATGTTGGTCATAAGTTAATAAAAATGGTAAATTGTTTTTACCTTATAAATGCACACTCTTAATTAGTTGTTAAGAATGAGTTATATCAGAAAAAATTAGTTTACCTAGGTAAGCCAGGCATATCATTATCTACCAAAGTAGCAACATGAAATTGTAACATTCTAATATTCTCAACGATTATATGAGTAGCAGCACCAGATTGTTCATTACGGATTAATTCATTATTACATTTAATTATGTCGGATAATTTATGAGTCAAATCATCCTGAAATAAAAAATAAATAAATAAAACAATTTCATAATTAAGTTATTAATCTATTTACTTGATTTCTCATTGATCCAAACATAACAATAGCAGGACGAACAGGTAATGGAGGAACCGGTAATACTGTTAATATCATCCAATCGGGACGGGCAAATTTAGGATCCATACCCAAGATTACAACTTCTTCATCAGTTATGTGTTTTAAAATTTCAAGCACACGCTCAGCAGTCAGAGGTATTTTTTTTTCTTGAGAATCTTCATTAACATGTTTCCATTCAGCAGTTAAATCCAAACCTGTCCGCCGTATATTAGGTTGATAGCGACCACAACCACCATGACCTTGTTTTTTGGGCTACAAGAAGATAAATAATTCATATTAGCAAGTGAAATATAATACAATACTAAATTATGTTATTTTTCTTACAGGCATATTGGGATCATTAACATTATCTTTATTAATGTCGAGTTCATCACCACCTTCACAAATATGTTTGCCTTTGCACAAATCATAAACAAAAGCCAAACGTTTTCTTTGCTGTCCTTTTGATTTCATCACAATTTCTTTTATTTTTGGATGAGTCTTATTTAAAAAAAATATTATTAGTAAAATCTGTTAGGAGAAAATTCACTTGGATCAATACTTACAGGGCTAACTAACAATTTGGAACAATAGAAACACACACAGCGTAAAATTTTAATAACTTTAGTTATAAAACCTATTTGAAACACAGGTTTAGCTAGTTCAATATGACCGAAATGTCCACAGCATTCAGTCATGTTACCTGTAAATAGCAATTAATAGACTTCATAAAAATGATTAAATACTCAATAGTAAGATTTATAATAATATATAACAAATTTTTTTTAACCTGCACATGTTTGACATCTAGAAAAACGATCAATAACACCTTGTCGGGGATCCATAAGTCCACCAAGCTTAGGACGTCCACCTTCCATTGTCTCTGCAAAACGAATGCCTCCTTCGGTGACTGACATACGACGCTACGACAATTAATAAAATAAAATAATAAATACGTAATCACAGATTTTTATTCACATAATTAAAATGTTTAAAGTATGATTATAATTAACCTACTTCATCTGTACTTATATATATTAAGAGAGTTAATGTTATTAAAATTAATATGTATTATATTTGATATGGGTGGTGGGACACTTCTAATTTGTATTTATACATAAGACATTCAACCTCATTAATAGTTATTTAATTTAATTAACAAAAGCATATAAAGAAAGTGTAGTATTAATACATATTTTATATAATTATTAATAGAAAAATAAATAAATAATTTTACCTAAAGAAATCATTAATATAAACTAAGAGAATATATGTTTGTGGATAATTAAAATATGTGTTTTATGCAATAATTCAATAACTAAGAAAACAAAATTGAAGATTGTTTTAAACATTTTCCAAACAATTTAAAACAAATAGTAGTTAGAATTACTTATGGATAAATACAAATTAAACTATGCACTTTTATTAAACACCGAACTATTTCAAATTTTAACAATTATGTACTTTGATATTTATAAAAATTGTAGGATCAATGTAATATTCAAATAAATTTTAGATGATCCAAAATAATTGTGAAGATGATCATTAATCATTAAAGAAATAAAATTTTGAAGCTCTGAAAATGTAAAACAAGTAAATCATAAACATTTCAACTTTTATCTACTACAAATTTGTTGAATATTTTTATTGTCTTATAGAACAATCAAACACTTTAATAATATATCTGTAGCTAACAATTATTATATAATAGCATTATGTAGGTCTAAAAGAGAAAAGATAAGGCTTTTAAGGAAAGTTAGCATAATACATAGTGCATTCAGCATTCAGCACAAGGTGATGTTAATTTCCACAGATTCAGAACCATTCACAAGAAAATGATAATTTGAAACATCTTACATTATACAGCATTAAATGTATTAGGTGTATTATGGATATTTTATTTTTTCAAATAAATAAAAAGTAAAATAGTGTAAATAATTTTTATTGTTATTTTTATAAGCACATAAATGAACATCATTTTTCATTAGTTGTGTCATAAAGTCATAAATAATAGTAGTTATAAATATTAAAAACAATGTATAGGTCGTTTAGGATGCGGTCAATATAGCAAGCACAGAGCCGCCTGTTACGCGTTGGTAAATTTTGATTGCTAAATATATTGATATACTAACACATTCGTCCGCAGAAAGTATACCGAATTGTACCCGTTTGACGCTTCGAATTGGAGCCTTTGAGTCACTGGCAGCCATTCTTGATTAGTAAAGGGGGCACTTAATTAAAGTTCAATAGTCCGAAATGTTTGGTCAAAAGTTGTCAAAATAAAACAGTTCCGTAACCAAACATTCCAAGTCGGGACACGGACATTTTGTTTGAGAGTAAAAAGAAAATCTGACAATACCGAACCGATTAAATCTTTGGCGTACACTGGCGTCTCAACTCTCAGTAGTCATTCGCTATAAAACGCGTAAACGGTAGAGGAATATTTAAGTTGTTAACGAATTAATGGCACATCGGAGTTACCGCACATCAACAGTGAAATGCTGAATGGCGAATGCGATTATTGCGAACAGCGATAGCGAGATGATCGAGAAGGCAGCTGAAATCCGAACAACCGCAGCGTCGCAGCGGCGGCTTCTAGCGACTTGCCGCGTAAATTCAGTGTGACCACTACCGTGGGAATGTGGTTCTGTATGTCCTGGATACCATGGATAATTTGTCTCACTATCTTGTATACCGCGGTCGAAGCGAATTATTCTTGTTACCACGGAACGCAAACCAGATAATGTTATCATAGAATTGTTAATTGGTGTATGTGCGGCGTGCCCACTGGCCACTGACAACAGTTAGAGGCTTAGAGTTTAGAACGTTATAACTAACTCAACTTAATGACAATAGTGTAATGTATATTATATACTAATCAATTTTTTAACATTTTATTGATTTCCAGTGTTATAGATCTGCTCTAGATTGTTCTTATTTTTAAGTCCTTACAAATTTTATTAAAAATCTAACAGGTAAAGTATTATAGACATGTATTAATTAACCTGATTACTTTTGTCAACACCCGTATTTTTTTCTGAAATTTTTAATATCCTTGTAAATAGATCAAAATGACTGACGGCTCACGAAAACCGAGTCTTTTTGCCTTAAAAATGCAAAAACGACAAGAAAGTCAATCGAGTAGCAAAGTTCAACCTGAAATCAATGAAAGCTCTTTTGGAACGTCTAGTGTTTTATTATGTGGCCCCGAAGCCACTGATATTCATAAGGAAAATATTCAAAAACTCTCTAATATGAGTGCTGAGGAAGTTTTAAAAGCTAAAAATGAACTAATAAATAGCATGGACAGCAAATTAATAGAATTTTTGAAATCTAAACGCGATAATAACTTAAATCATGGGAAATATGAAATTAAATTAGCAGATACTAATAGAGTACAACTACAAGAAGAAAATCATAAAAACATCACAGAAAATAAAATGAAAAATTTATCTCATATAAAAGATCTAGTTAACAGTGGTCTAAATATGGATGTAATCGAGGAAGATAAACTTGGATGGATTGGTGATGTAAATATTGAAAATCAGAACCAAGAAGTTTATTCTGCTCGTTTTGGGCTTAATGGAAAACTTTTACCTTATGCAGTGGAGAACAAAACTACAGTTGATGGCTTACATCATCACGGAGAAGAGCAACATCGTCCTGGTTATACTCTAGATGAACTTTATTCATTTCTTCGTAAAAATCATGCTCCACAAAGAATACTTTCTTTAGACATATTAGCTAAACTAATCAACAATGCATCTACATATGATACTGTTTTAACCAAACCTCTTCTAAGTTCTCTTATGGATTCTGGTGTATTTATATTATTCAGAATGGCTTTAGATGACACTAATATAGCAATTATTACAAATGCAATACAAGCCATAGGAAATCTATTTTCCAGACAATTAGACCGCAAAATGTTGACTGGTTTATCTGGATGCAATTGTGACATTGCTCTACCTGTTTACATAGTCTCAGATGCAGAAATTGATCAAAATGAATTAGATAAATCATCGGATTTTGATTTAGTTGTATTAGATCTTATACAGGGATCATTGAGGACTGATTTAATTTTAAGATTGCAGTATATTGTTTTCAAAATGAATATAGGATTAAAAAGTCTTGTAGACATATCTGAAATTTTAATTGGAATTTCTTCACGAGGAGAAAAATATGCTCTTACAGTTGTTGAAACTAATTTATACAAACATTTATATAGTTTAGTATTTACAAACTTACAATCTAATGATCTATCAGAAACCTTCATATTTCTCACTCGAGTAATCAGTAGTAAATCAGTAAAATGCGCTTTAAAGGTACTGGAACTAAAAGTTCTAGATTCTATTTTTAAATACATACATACTCCAACAAAAACACCATTGCTATTAGAATGTTTATACTTATGGCAGACTTTTTTTGAACATAAATTAGCTGGTCAAACTATCACTGAAGTAGCCAATCTGGTATTAAAGTTTGTTGATCATTCAATAGGGTTAAGTAGTGATTTAACAAAAACTGATTTAGCTCTAATGTCAGCAAGCTTAAGCCTAATTGAATCTGCCTTGAGAAATTTTGGTCAAATATATATTGATCCTGTGTTTCAACTCACAGAAGTAATATTGGCTAAAATATTACATAGTTCAGAATTACCAAATTTCGAAGAATCAAAACTTATAGGTAATTGTTTTTCTGTTTTAAGTTCTATTAACTTGAAATTTGATTCTCTTTCTTTGAAAGTAGTTGCATACTTAGATAAGTATTTTGGAAGAATTTGTGAAATATTATGTGAAAATTCATGGTTAATGAGCAATTATGTAAATAACAGTCCAATATGTTATCCTAATCTTGGATACATAAATTTGACATTAGATGGAGGAGAACCTCTGTTTATGTTGATTGGATTTATGAAATTTATGTACAAGAATCCTAAGCATTTTGATGTTCCTATACAGTTTTGGGCATATTTAAATAAACTAATGAAATCATCAATTGAAGTGTCACACTGGTATAGCAGATATGAAATAATATTTTTAATATACACACTCAAAACTTTGATGAACAATAATTTTGAAGTCGATTCAACCCATAAAATTGTCATAACACTTATGTCTTTTATACCAAAATATATGGCTGAAGAATTATGTTATAATTTAAACTTGTTTTTTAAGAGTAGTAATATAAAGCGTATTAAGTTTGAGAGCAATTTTGAAATTTTAAAATCATTCTATGAAATATTGATACCTCTTGCCAAAAGTACTTCCACAAGTATATTAATCACTGAACTAAATCCTGTTTTGCCTAAGGATTGGTTATTTTTACCTATTATAAGAATTCATGAGACTGAATATTTCAAAAGTTCAAAAGAAGGTGAAACTCTTCTTAAAGAAACATTAGCTAATATATTATTTATGGAAACTCACTATCCAGAAATTTGTGAACAAACTCCATTAGCTGCCCGTTATTGTCGTGTTGCTTGTACATTCATGTCTGGTCGTCGTGGTACAATTTTTCATGAGGTTAAATCAGTGTTGAACCAAATTTGGCATATATATGCTTCACATAATAACAATTTAAATTTTAAAGATCCTATACAAGGCATTGAATCATTCTATGATTTTTACAAAACCCTTTGTGAACATTATGTCAGTGTATCATATTCTGATCCAGTTTTTGGAGCTTATATTCTGCTCCCTTTACAAAGAAAACACAGCGTTGAACTAAGAAAAATGGTATGGTCAGAAATTGATTTGCCTGAAACAATTAATATTGATGAAGAACATCTTAGAAGAATACCACTTCATAACTACATACAACCGGTTGAAACAAACAAAGAACTTCTTAAGATGTATTCAAGGGCTAGTAGTTTAAGACGAAAATTAATTATGTACAAAATAGCTATATCACATTTAAAACAACTTTAATTTTTTATTAATGTTTACATTGTAATTTATTAACCTAATTGTTTTATTTCAAAGATAATTATGGGTGACCGCTACAACATTCACAGTCAATTGGAGCACCTTCAGTCAAAATATATTGGTACAGGTCATGCAGACACTACCAAGTTTGAATGGCAAGTAAATCAACACCGCGATTCGTGTGCTTCATATCTAGGTCATTATGATATGTTGAATTCGTTTGCCATTACTGAAAATGAAGCTAAAGCAAGAGTGCGGTTTAACTTAATGGAAAAAATGTTGCAACCTTGTGGTCCTCCACCAGAAAAACCAGATGAATAATTATTTTAATTATGAATTATAAATATTAATTTAACAAACTAAATTAGTAATTAATGAATTTTATATTCTAAAATGATAATGGTTTAAGTATTTTTTAAGAATTTCATATTTAAATTTTTTCTGTAATAAATATAATAGTAAGCAATTAAACAAAATGTTTTATACTACTGTTCACTTTTTAACTAAGAATAATTTTCCTTTAAAAAGAGAAAAAATTGGTCTAATTGATGTGTATTTAAATTCTATAAAATATATCAGTATAAACCTTAGTTCAACAAAAAATTGCTTAAAGTTTGCATGAAACAAAATAAATTATTTACAAGTTTGTTTTTCTTAGATGTACTTACAAATTTAAGTAAGTCTAATAAAAATTGATATACATCACTTATACTTTTTTATTTGAGGTAAGAAAATTTTATAAAATATATATACATAAAAATATTTTTCTTCAATTTGTTGTTTAACTTTCAAAGTGGCTAATTACATCTGTTATAGCTGCAGATTGAACCAATTTGTTTAATTTACAGTTTTGATCAGTTAGTATTTGTACATATTCTGGGAACATATTGATATCCATTGATCCATTCTGAGAAAATTCTGTAATTTGCTCCAAACTGGTCATATAAGCCAACATAACAGTACCTCTATTATCTTCGTCCTCTGACCTGGACAAACATAAAGTTTCCTCATCATATGTTGGATCCACAAAAACTTTATTCTTATATATGCCCTATAATAGTAAAACTGAATGATAAGATTCATGGTTTCAACAATATAATTCAAAACCAAATAGTATGATTATAAGTTTTTATCAAAGTTACAAATATTTAAATAATGATAATTAACATAAATAGTTCAATTTCACAAATATACCAAATTATAACTGATATAAATTTATAATAAGACAAAACTAATGAATTTGTTATTAAAGTGTTATTAAGCAGCACACCTGTATGTATTGTCTCCCAAACATACAACATAGCAAATCTACGTTCAGTAAAACAAATTTTGTGTTGTTAGCTTTAATATTATCATAAACTGACCAATTATCAATCATCATGGGAAGAACATTATCTGTGTTATGCCATTTTTTTTATGCTATTTTAATTTTTAAGCGAGTCATGAGTTTTTTAAATTATAATATTCCACATACTCATACTTGCTTAAAAATGAAAATATAATAAACCAATGTAAAAACACAGATAATGTATTTTAGTTTGATACTATATCAGATTACTCTAATATTAAAGCTAACAATACAAAATTAGTTCTGCTGAATGCAGATTTGCTATGTTGTATATTTATAAGACGAAGATAATACATGTAAGTGTGACACCCTTAATCTAAAAAAAGATAATTTAACATAAATTATAAATATTATTTTTATATCTCATTTAATCAATTTTTAATTATACTAAAGTTTATGGTTAATAAAAGAAAAAATATTTTCACAATAACTAATAAAATTCAACAATAATTTAATCATTGTAAAAGAGACCATTATTGATATATTACATAAAAAAAAACCACTCAAATATTCGATAGGATCATGACTTATGAAAACTGATTATCCAATTAATTTACATACTGTACATATTATGTGTTATATTGATTTACAACTTATTTTTTAAACAGTGATTATCAAAATATTTATTTTATTTTATAATTTTAAAACTGACCAATTCATGAAACAAAATTTAAAATTTTTAAAAAACTATACATTTATAATATTAATATCAATCATAAAATTAACTCATATTACAATTTATTTTATAAGTAATTTATTGCTTAATTGAATGCACAGATAAACAGCCACTACATATTCATAAAACATAAAAACTAACAAACCAATGAAGATGCGACGATTATATCATACATAGGAATACATCCATCCATAAATGCAAGTCCTGCAGCAGTGATAGCAGTAGCCAACACTGATCCATCATTTTCTAATACTAAAACATTGACCTGAATTTCAAAATTTGCAAATTCACCCTATAAAATAATTATTTTACATTACACTTCAATCTGGAGACACTATACTATTATTAAATAATAAGACCAATAAAAATAAAATCAATTTTAATTTAAATTAATGTTAAAAGTTGTGTAAGTCCTAAAAAAGGATGTTTTATGGAAACGGAAGTATAGGAAAAAATATTGATGCAATAGTACATCTAATTCTACATACACAATCATGTATTATTTTGAATTAGTTTAATTTGAATATGATTTAAATATTATATAAATATAATTTAGATATGATGGCAAAATGGTTTTGGTTAATATATATTTATAATTATTTTCTAATGAAAGAAAATTCAAAAATTTAAATATTTTTAAGAATATTGTACTTATTATAGTTGATTAAAAAAGTATAAAAAATATAATACTAATCAAAAAGTTTCAGTTAATTTGAATGGTTATAAGCCAATAAATAATATTAATGCTTAATTGAACCTAAGCAATATTTAAAAACTAAAATAATATAATTGAATTTAAAATAAAAGAATTAATTAAGACTTACCCTACAAATTGCAGGTTCTATAGCTCTGCGGAACTCATTGCACAGCTGTCGTTCTTCTGAATCACGAGTGTAATTACGTCGTTGTCGACATGAAAATGTAGCGAATTTAAATTCACATTGAAGTTCTCCTGTTTTTGCATACTCTACTTTGTTAGGAACTTCTTTAGGGTCAAACACAGAACACAATAATTTTGTATGACCTTTCTCTACATAAGCTGATCCTTTGGCTTGGGTAACAATACCAGTTTTAATGCCTGAATGAACAAAAAAAGTATCTTAAAAACATCCAATACTTACATTATAGAAAATCCTATATATTACATAAATTCCTATGCGCTGAAATATCTCTGCCATCACATCGTTCATTCTTCATTAGTGCTGTAGCTATTTTGTTGAGTTTAATATTGTTATTGTCGATCAAGTAATGTTGGTATGGTATGGTGCCTTCGGGCCCTTGAATTCTATAAAGATTTGTAGGCATTTTTGATGGAATAAGAGAGCACTAATAAACAGACCAGACCAGTCAAGATTTTAGTATTTCAACATTCCAAAATTTTCAAACGTACTGACCACATGGACAAAACATAATATGAATTTCTTATCACACATTACACAATTATCTTATCATTATTTTTGTTTACAGCCAGTTTCCATCATAGGAAAGATATTAGTTTCCATCTTGGTTTATTTGAATACCTACTAATCTATAAATTCAAAAATGTTAAGAGATGAGTTTTTAAAGTGCTCAGAAGTATATTGAAACGTATATCGTAGCCGTATAAAGCGTAAAGTCACAACAATAAACGCGTACCTATACGGCAGAGGTCTCCAACCTACGGCCCATCAAGCTAATTTATGTTTTGAAAATATTATAATAATTTTCAAATTATTAATATCCTAATTGAAAAATAATTTATTAGACTACAAATTATAGACAACATTTGTTTTTTACAACAACGTTAAAATAAAGTATACAATTTTAAATTGTCAGAAAATAATTCTTGTCCATCCTGGATTAAATTTTCCATCTATGCATCCCTTGGTAATTTTGGCCCGCGATTTCAAAGCAAATTTCAAATTTAGCCCTCCGTAAAAAAAAGGTTAGAGACCCCTGCTATAGGGTATACAGTTGTACAATAGTGGCAATGGGTGCCTATTATAATTTATTAGTTTAATTTTATTTAAAATTGTATTTTTTCTTTCTGAATTCTACGGTATAAAAATAAACAACATTTTAAAAATTATTTACCAATACTTCCCCGAATGTACTAATTAAATGAAAAGACGCGGAATATTATTTGAAATTTTTTATAACTTATTGAACCTCTTTTAATGTTAATCTAATTGGATATTATTCATAAATTGCAAAATAATTTTAATCATAACATTATTTTATATATTTTATTCTTTGTCGTGTACCTACCAACGAAGATATATATATATATATATATATATACGCGTGGTGTACCAGTATTGACATTATATTATATTATTTTACAAGTAATAAATAAACATCTTATATAATGGATCAGTGGCGTCATTTGTGGAAGAGCAAGGTGGGCATTTGTCCCTGTCTGATTTTAAAAGCACCCTGAAGGGCCGGTGCCCGTTGGTTGCCGTTGTACCATTATTATATTTTATTATCCCAAAAACATACCTATTTTTGTAATATTTTCCTAAAATATTATACCGTATAGGTACTAGGAAATTATAATGATACATTTTTAATTTATAAATGGAATATATTTTATAACAGACGCATGCGGATACGTGCATCGTGCATGCATGTATGTATGTGTGTGTGCTTTTTGAAGTAAAAAAAACATAATATTTTTATTTGCAGAACAATAATAATAATTAATATCATAATCCCGTATAGTTTTACTTTTAAATTCTAAAATAAGTTAAAATTCTAAAATGAATCCCGGCTAACAATGGGAAATGAACGATTGAGTGATTTACTGATCATTGCAGTAGAAAGTGATGTATCAGGTAAAATTGATTTAAATGATGCAGTTGATACATTTTTAATAATGAAAAAAGAAGATAACTAATAATATTTTTGCTAACCAGTAAAAATGTTAATAATAGTTTACAGAGTTTTAATTTTAATTGTTTTTATAAAATATCTGCTACCTTTTATTTGCAAATTATGTTGTTTACCTAGTTAATGAAAATGTTTGTAATAATTAGAATAAAAAAATGTTTCAATTCAAAAATATATATTGTTGTTAGCGGTTTTTACCTATTTAGGCCGGTCAAAACTGCCTACTCTACTGAAAACTGAAATGACGCCACTGTAATGGGTACTAAGCTTATTGAATATTATACATCTTACCTAGGTAGGTACTCAAAAACGGCATGTCTAGTACTGCAGTATGCTCATTTCGTACACTGTACAGTGTCCTACAAGTACAAACCAAGATCACAGATTATATGAATACCTATTCATATAATGTATACCGAAATCACCGTAATAAAGTGATGAACGAGTAAAGAGATTCCACCGTAGTACAGTGCAGACTAAAGTTTTTGCCGGGCAAAATTCCTGCGGCACGAACGACTGCGATGTGCTTATTTTAGTGATTTTACGCTCGTTTAAACCCCAAATTAGTAGATTCAATGGGTACAGGACATCTGTATCCATTAAATCTATGAGCCAATTTTTATAGAATAAAAAAATAGAATATTCTCCTTGTTGTTTAGAATGTCGATATTTTGGATTGTTTGATACCTACCTCAAATTCATCTGCAATTCTATCAAAACAAAGTTACCAAGTTACTCTCTAAATTCTTTGAACTCAATAGTACACAGTGAACTAACCCATAAAATTGGGTCAGTATTGCAGAATATTTTTTTTTTCAATGGAAATATCTTTGTAAGTATAGGTTTTCTTTTATAATTTTTAGTAGGTACAGTACCAAATTAAAAACGTAACATCAAATTTGTACTCCCATTCCACGACTGATTAAGACATTTTTTGTTCTCTAATTATCATCCTCAAAAGCATTCTGCGAATTTACCTACATACATTTTTCCTTAGATTTTATTTACCTGGTATTTTCTATGAATCCAGCAAATTACCTATGAATACTCTATTTATTTAAAATTGTAAAATATTTCTTTTAGGAAACAAGTTGTTGTGAACATTATAAGGTATTATAATTTAAAATCCAATAATTGATTATTTGGTAAATATTTGATGTTTTTCTCATAAAAAAGTAGCTGTAAATATTATGATACATCAAAAAAGTAGCAGTTTTTAAAGAAAAAAGATACTAAGGTTATAACCTATTTGTTTAACTACATTTTTGTTTTTAATATTTTTGGCAAAGCATTTTGATAAATGTTTTATTAGGATACTATTATCCAGTAGATGATAAAAAAAAATTTGTTAGTTAATTTTGACTACCTAAAGGTTTTCTTTTCTAAACAACTTTTTATATTTTATTATTATTATTATTATCTTTATTGACGGAAAAAATCTCCATTTATATAACAATAAATATATAAAATTGTGTAGTGATATAGATATAATAAATTTAAATGCAGTTATATGAAATTCACATTCAATTAATATAACAAAATACATATAATGTGGTGTATAATTTACAACCAAAATTAATTATTAACTAAAATTAATATCCATAGTGTTTCCTAGGCATCACTTCATCAGTATATTATTCAGAGGTGAGGATTTTAAGTATATTTTAGAAACAATATTAATTAATAAAATTTTCTTTATTTCTGGTGATAATGGTATTAATTTGAATAATTTATAAAATTTAGCAGCAATCGAGAAAAATAAAAATTTTGATTTGGCAAATTAATGCATTTTGCCCACTGTCATTAATTGTTTGGAATTTATTATCAGTATATAAATTATTTTACTTTACAAGTATAATAACCACAAATATTAATTTTATTAGATAGGTACATTATAAAATATATTTAATTATATTAATTGATTGTTTAACATTTTTAAATCACTGCCTAGGATAATCTACCTTGACCACAATCCATAAATATTATATTAAACTGCCACCTGTGTAGTGCAGAAGCACATTTCGCTGTATTGATTTGGCGTAGGATATTTGCAACCAATTTGATTTATGAATGTTAAATCGTGTGGATTTAATTGAACTGAATATAAGCCGTCTAAAATTTTTTTCCACAAAGTTTCCTTGCCAGGCGTTTTATTACGACTCCAAACAATTATTAATGGAGTGCTTCCTGAACCTTTTAAAAATAAAAAATAAATTTATAACGTTTTTAAAATATTTTATCAACCAAATATAGTTACTGGCTATTAGTTACAGACTATTTTCTAATATATTATATATATTTAAACAATATTAGATGAATCTGTAATGTTTAGGTTTAAGACATAGGTAAATTATAATTTAAAATGTGTGTAAAAATATTTTTACATACTTAATGTAACTTTAGTGATCATATAATCGTTATCCTCGCTTACGACCAGAATATTCATTTCAAATTGCTTGAAATCTGAAATATAGACACATTATTACAGAAGTAATTTAATAATCTAGTTATGTTGTCTGTTTAAAATTAAAATATTAGTCATTAATCATTATACTATATAAAAGCATTAGCCACTGTGTACTAACTTCCTATTCCATAAGATTTTTCAGAAATATAATCTTCTGTTTCTATTACGCTTAAAGGCATTATAACTCCTATAAACATATAAACAAAAGAAAAGCTTTAAAATTTATCTTATGTTCAGTTCTAGAATATACAAGTTATATTTACGGCTGTATGTAAACCCTTTTACTATTAATGGATTGTCCTCAGTGTTCGACATACCTCCCATATCAACTGTTAATGTTGAAGATCTAAATATTGCAATTTGATAAATAATTACTGTACATACATTATAATATTGCGATAATGTGATTAGACATAATATATGTATAATATCTTACTGAATGTTAACTGCATTAGTGTACACTAAATAACCGTTATTTTGAAGTGTAACAATGTATGCTGAAATACACTGACATGGACTTATATTATCTGTTTAGGACACAACATTTCACATAAATTTTAAACGCCATCACATACATATTAAGTAAGATAATTCATAGATTAAGTTTAAACGCAAAAATATATAATAACGTTTGGTAAACCTATTTTTACATTTTTTTTAATGTACAATAATATATCATTAATGTTATAATTACACCTATTTTCAGTATAGTATTTTATTATCAATTTTAAATAAATAGTACACATAATATTATATTGTATAAATTATAGGTGAAACTTATAGTATCAAAGTTGTTTGTCTATACATTTCTTTAATTTTATGCATTATAAAGATATATGTACTTATAATTAGAAATTTGAATTATAAAATAACTAAAAAACCCACTAAGCCTTAAACAGTTTTGAATTATTATATAGATTGTCAATTATCTATAAAATGTCCTAGTTGCCGTTTCAGCATTTTCTTTTACTTATACTCAACTAATGATATTAAAATATTATTATAATAATTGATAATATCCTTATAAGTTATAACTACTTATAATTTAACCATGGGTAAATAGAAATTATATAAGGTTAAAATAGAATAAAAAGTAAATATTATATTTTAATTGATCACAAAATAGTACTTGTCAGAATATTGCAAGGCTCTCCGTCATTGGTACCAGTTGCCATAACAGCATACCACTGACCACAAATCTATAAAACAAAATCCAAAAGATTAAGAAACTAATTTTTATTTTCATTATTATTCTGAACTGGAGGAAGAATAAAATATTGATTTTATTTATTTATCAAAATCATCTTTCTAAATTAAAATTTTACTTTTAGCTTACATCTGGTAATAAAAATCAAGAGCACATCTGAGTAATGTGATTTATAAAAAGATAAATCACACTGAAAGTTAAAACAAATTAAAGTTTACTAACCATAAGAATAAAGCAAAAAATTAAAAATAAATTATATAAATTTATATTCTATAAATATTTAAAAAAGAGATTAATCTAGATGGTTCACGCTATATATTTATTTATTTATTATGTTTTATTTTATTTATTTTATAATATATTTTTATTATATTTTACCTATATATAAAAACTATTTATACCAAAAATATTAACAGTTTGATTTTGCATATTAATTAACAATAATAAATAAAATATTATACGCCGTCTCCATTATCTTCAGACACATTCTCATCTGTAGGAGTTGACTGGGTTGGTACAGCCGTCAATAAAGGTTCTTGACATTCTAGACCGTTGAAAAGTAATACTACTAAGAAAACTGAAATCTGACCAAACATTTTATTAGTATTTTGGATTATGTTTAATTGTAATGAGATAAAAAATTAAACTAGGTGTATTAACAGTAAAGTTATAGTCATGCTATTGTAACTATAATATTAAACAAAACCGTATAGTTTGAACAGATGTACCTAATTGTGTATTTTGCAATACTGAATACAAAAAATAAATCAGTTTTAGGGTTCAAACAAATGTGGTTTTATATTCTATTGATTTAATTGTATACCTATTATATTACAATGAGAATAAAAATAAATATTTACTTATTCAATAAATTGTATTAGGTAGAACCTATATTTAATTGTTTTCAATGATTTATTTTATGATAATTTAACATGTCACACATGAAATATAATATAAGTAAATAATTGCAATAATTTGGTTATTATTAAAAATTTTATCTAATGAACGAGGTGTATAATAATATATTTAAAATATGTTTACTATACAGAAAAAAATATTAAGTAACTACAAAATAAAACTACTCATACAAACTTTAAAATATTTTTTTATTTTCTTTATACAAAAATATTATTTGATAATTTCTATATGTGTAAAGTAACAATTAAGTACCCAAGGTTTTATATAAAAACCTGACTTAGGATGCTGGGTAAGGGTTGTCACTATGATTTTATCAACATATTATTAACATAAAAAATTGTTAAAAATATGCTTAGTCTGATCAAGGTTATAATTTTATTGTATTATATTATTTTTAGATAGATTAGATTGGAACAGCATTTAAGTTTAAAATTGTTGTAGCTGTGGTCAGTTCTTAGAATTCTAACTTCAGGTAGTTTTATTACAGAATTAATGAAAGTCATCACTCATCGCCCTTACAGTATTATGCTCACTTTCATCAAATAAGTATTACACTTAATAAGGATTTTAGTTTATTTTTGGTTTTTGTTTTTTTAATAAACCTAATACATTTTAAATAAAAATTTTTCAGAACAAAAATACTTCGTAACACCGTATTATAATCCATACATTAGGTAATTATATTTTTTAAAGTATAATTAGTGTTCTTTTATTTTTTTTAAAAAAAAAACAACTAAAATTTATTATTTCTATTGGTATTTAATGATTATCTAATATTTGTTCCTGATTTTAATTGTTTTGTTATTTAATTACATATTTAGAATTTTTCATAGAACATAATAAATTCCTCATCTTAAATATCTAATTTATAATATTGTTCTTGTAACCACAAAAATTTCTTTATTTACAAAGTAGGTTGTCGGGTAAAACATAAAAACGCTATTAGCTGTCTAATAAAACTGGTAAAATAATTAATGAACGCTTAAGTTTGATTACCTACCCAAGTATAATTATGTAATTTAAACATATTTATCTGAACACCAACATTTAACGTAGACAAACATAATTGTCACAGTAACTAAGAAATATTTACGCTGTATAAAAAGATATTTCCGATAATGACTAACATTCTATTACTAACGCATACAAAAAATGTAGATGATTGATGTTTTCTTATGAAATTCCGTAGGTAACAAAAACATCTTTAGATTGCCACTGAAAAAAGGCTAAAGACGTATGTGTTACCAATAGGAGTTTTCCATAAATAATAATTACAAATACGTAGGTTTTTCAAAGTCTAGTATTTTGAAATATAATATAGCTGGTAGACGAAATTTTAACCAGCTCTATTAAATCCCAAAGAATACTAAGCTCTGCGGACCGCATTTTGACGGTTTTCGCACATTCCTGGGTACTGGGCGAAGGATTTACCAGGATCTAAGAGCATGTACTTAATTACAACTCGTAATTTCCTCGATAAACCCGTACGGTCATTCCTTTGACAAGACATTTCACAAGCTAATGCGGTATATGGACTGGATTGAATTCGTCGTTTATGTGATGCACCTTTAGAGTAGTAAACATCTTTAGCAGAATACATTATATATTTGTTATTATTCACTAGCAAAAGATATTTATACTACCCGAATGATACGTCACAGTCATATACTCAATTGGCATAATTAATGAACAACATGATCAATTATAATCACATTTTCATGTTATCGTGGTTAACACATAAATCTACAAAAACGTAACATCAAACGGTGTGGTGGTACTTAAGGTAGGAACATAATATTAAGGTAATCTGAATGTATATGTATGCACATGTGCTTACAAGTATGTGTATAGGTAATAGGTACATTTAAATAATAATAATTATATTATAAGCTATACCTAATTATACATTTTAATAATTCTGACTGTAAAATTGGTTATAATTGTAAACTGATTGATGAAAAAATAACAATTTCTGGCAAATAAAATACCTTTATTAATAATATGTGTAATATAAATAGAAGCCGTGTGATTGATCCATCAATTAGTAGTATAAATTCTAGTCACATATTTCAAAATATAATGTTACTAAGAATTATACTAACAGTCGATGGTCATCTTGGAATAATAGTTGCGTCTTGTGTAAAATATCATATAAAGTACCTAATTAATGTTAAAATAATTGTAATTATATAATATAGAGTATAATAAATGCTACTACTTGAACAATTTAAATACAAATATACCAAATAAGTAATGATGATAATTAATAATATCGATGTCGAAAACAAAAATAAAATTACAAATTATTAAATTACAATAATATTATTTAGTGTAAATTAAGATTACCGTATGATTCCGAAGTAGCCGAATGAATGCGTCTTATATGGCGCGTGTTGTGCGTTTGCTGGTACAGTCCGAAACACGACGTTACACTGACCCTAGGAGTGAGACAGAAACCGTTTTATTGTATACAGAAGGTCACTGGGACGAGGAGGGATGGCATATAGCAGTGTACAACTACCTGCTAGGACAACGATCGTTTTTAGGGTGATTTCACCAAATTCTTCTGAAATACATCAAAATCAAACACATGGTTTTACACGTGAAACATACAAAACAAATTTTTAGGTTTATAAAAATATTCAATTATAATTCTTGCAAGAATAATTATACATATATTATGTAAATTAATTAATTAATTATTCATATTTTATTTATAATATAATCGCATTTTGCCAATAATTCAATTATCAATCATATATTTATACTTCTTTATAACCTAAGCTAAACATTAGCAATTATTTATTCACAGCAATTAGCAATACTTTTCGAACATGTAGATACCTCGCAACATATTGTTAATTATTTGAGTCTCCTCAGATCTGAATATTTTTTAACTGTATTTTACCAATTACATATTTATGATAGCTTTCAATGTAGGTACATATATTTTACTATATGATATCGGTATTTACACCACGATAACATTATTAAATAAATAAAACATATACTAAATGCATTATATTTTATTATATTATCTATTATTAAAAAATGTCCGAACTTAAAAATGAGAGTAGATAATACCAATATTGATCAGAACTGGATTTTACCTATTTAAATCAAATAATATAACAGGTACAATTTCTCCGTTCCAGAAAAGGACGTAACTGAATGATTTTTTTTTATCATATTGTACTAAAAATAATATAACTCATACACTACCATAATACCATATAAAGTAAGTTTATATTTAACATAAAATATTTTATTAAACATTTATTCTTAAAAGTATGAGGTTTCGATTAGGCATACAAATGTATTCATTTGCAATCGAATAGACAATAATGGTAAAAAGTGATTTGGAAAATCATCCAACAGTAACTATATTAAATCCCATATAATTTGGATAAGAAGTAGGTATATTCTGTTTTAAAATTCACATTTTATCAAAAAAAATGCGTACTACATAGTTAATAATTTATTCTTGGTACAAAATACATCTATTAAATTCAATCGTAGTAAATAATAATCCAATAATGTGAAGGTTCATTATAAATACTAATAACAAAAGTTTAAAAATGTGTTTTAATTTACAATGTTTGTTTTTTAACATGTGCATGAAAAACATTGCAATATCGAGTTCATACTTAAAATAGCTGAACGTTTTATAATATTTTACCTAAGGCTCCAAGGGTTTAATATTTCATACATCAATAATTTCCTGCAGATTGTTTACAGCATATGTAAACAAAATTAAAATTTAGTCATTTTGAATATAACTATTATTAGTTGGCACTTTCACAAAATCACGTACAATTAGATTATTTTTACCTCTCCGTACTCGATAATTTAATATTGTGACAAGTGACAAGTACACACAGACACGAGTCTATTGAGACATTAAAATGTAGGTATATGGTATAATATATTATTATAAACACTCGGACGTTTCATTTAATATTATACATAATTATTTAAAATTTACTTATAAATTTATTTCTACCAAAAGTAGATATTAATAATTTTCATTAAAAACTCGGACAAGTTAAGCAGACGCCTACAGTTGGCAATGTTGGTAGTCGGTACCTACTGTACATAATACCCGCCTGTCAGTATCGGTTTGTTATTGTTACTGCCGTTTATCGAAAAATGCTGTCTACATTATGGTGGCGATGTTGGGTCAAAATAAACTATAGTGCGTTGTGCGTATAGAAAACATCACAGGTAATCGCCCGATCGCCGTGCGCGCATTCATACCTGCACTAGGTACATTATTATTATTGTCCTCAGGTGGTCACCATCCAATCACCATTCAAATTCCAACTGGTGCAAAGTCTAAAAAAAAAGGGCAAAGACGACACAACACATTTGTAATAAACCTTATGGTGAGCTATATCATTGTCTGCGATAGCCAATAAGATCTGTATTCTGTATCCAAAAATTACCCGTATGGTTCGGAGAAAATGTGACAATTTCAACAAATTCAAAACACGTTTTACGGTTTATAATATCAATTTTATTTTACAGCACATGTAATGTCATATAATATTGTAGCTAATATATAGCTATAGCTTATAAGTTATAATCTATATTCAAGGTGTAGAGAAAAATTCTACTCTGTGTACGTGCCTATATTATAGCATTTATAATGTCACTGTAGTTAAAACATGAATAAAATCATATTATTATTTCTGATGCTGACAAGAACAGAAATAATATTAAAAAACAAAGTTTTTTAGATTTATATCCGTTGTATAGTTCTGCTGCTTTACGTATAAATATTAGAAAAGGGCAACACCTGTATGTTTCGTTGTATCGATACATCGAAATTTTAAACATCGACATTGTCAATACATCGGATTTTCAAGTTTTTTCGATGTTTTAACATACATTTGCAACCGTTATATTTTTAGGAAAAAAAAGTAGTAAATACAAAATAAAAATACAATTTAATTCATAATTTAAAGGAATAGGTACTTACAATAAATTGTATTTAAATTAATCAATGAAATAATAAATAAATAATAATATAAGTGATACATTACCATTTACTATAGACTATAGTGTATACAGCTATCATCTAAGGATTGTAAAAATACTAATTTCTTTAAATATTCAGATGTTTAACTTATAATTGTGTTATAGTACCTATAGAAAATGAATAAATGTTTATAAAATGCTTGTAACATTTTTGTTCGTTTTATTCTTTTTCTGTTACAAATTATTTTATCCCCCAAAGTGTTAACTAGATGAAATTACCTATCAGAAAAGTTATAGGTTGCTCCTATACATTGGCGCTCCTGATCAAAATCGAATACACACACACGTAAAAAAAAAATTAAAAAAACAACAGCATGATAAAACCAATACATCGATGTTTTTTACTCACCTCTAATAAATATTATATTTGTAGTCAATTTGAGTTCGTAAATCAATATTTCACAAACTAGATTTGAAAGTTATACATTCACATGATTATGTTATTTACACGTTTTTATAATCATATGAAATAAATAATAAAATATGACATTGTGTACAGTATATATATATACGTATAACGTATTATTAATTATTATTAAAATTATGTATGATTAGGCATTTAACTAAGTCTGAAAGATATTCAAGTAGACTTGTAGACTAGAAATCTCAATAGTATTTTTCGACAAGCTGTAGTAAAATATAGTACGAAGAAACTCGGATAAAATGTTTGTCACTGGGGAATCTAATTCCCAGTTTGAAAATATTTATTATTTTTTACAAGCAACAATATTATACATTTATTATAATAGTAGACTTTAGTATTAGTATAATAGTATCCCTATTACTGATAACCGATTTTTCAATTAACTATAATTTTAGATATAGAGTAGGTACTAGGTATAATATTTCGTCCCACTGTGACGAAAATGAGACTTTGAGGTGGGAAGCAGCAGTGGCGTACCTGAAGGGGGGCAACAGGGGCATTTCCCCCCCCCCCAGAAGATTTTTATGCCATGAGGCAAATTCATTGTTTAGCTTAAATAATGTTAATATTCATAGACACAGCACATAGAATAGTTAAAGTTGATGAAGTTATTGATTTATTTGATGGTAGTAAAAAAAGAAATCTAAATTTTATTATATGATTCATTTTTTAAGTATTTAATAATAATTTATAATAAAGTTTCAGATTATATTATAACCATAAAAAGTTTTGCAATTAACTTATGCCTCCCCCCAAAAAAAAAAATGTTTCACAGGTACACCACTGGGAAGTATGTACTTTCGTTTATAAGTTATAAAACAAGGAACGATAAACAACTAGTCGTAGGGGTCCAGGGCAGTCCAACTCCATCACTAAGAAATTATTTTCCTGGTAACTTTGTAACTTTTACTAAGTAGGTACCTACACTGCAAGCGCGTCCGCAGGATAAAATCTTGCCAGGGGCAAGATAAAAATTACTTAAAATATAATATACTCACTAATTAAATAATAGTAGAATCAAATTAATAGTAATATTTAATAATAAAATAATAATATTTAGATGTTTAATAATTTGACTTAAAC
>JAIPRK010001165.1:0-90157 GCA_025469195.1 Chaitophorus viminalis
GATTAATGCGAAGAATACAACATACAAAAAATAAGATTATTTATCTGTGTGTATACTGCAGCTGTAAATATACCTAATATTATTTACAAATTATACTCGATAATAATACGAACGAAAATAGAAATGCATAAGACAGAGCGCTGCTACAATAATGGGGGTTTTCCAGTAAATCATGATAATAGATGTGATAACTCTAAAATTATTAATATTTTATATATTCATTTTTGAACACTTTAAATCTTATGTTTTCGCCATAAAAATTTGCCGCCCGGGGCAGCTGCCCCCTTTGCCCCCCCCCCTTAACCCGGCACTGTACACACACACACACACACGCACACACATACTAAAAAATCATTAAAATTAAATTAAACTTCAATCGACGTTTACACGATAATAACAACATGTTTCCATGGATATTTGAAATAGAATCGATTCCCTGGTTACAAAATATACGCGAAAATCGAAATCCGATTACGTGCTCTGCGGAACGGTGAATTAGTTTAAGTCGATCAACAACATGCCTATATCCGGACTGTATTTTCTGGAAGCCATTTTAGTTTTGATAAACATAAATAATAAGCCGATCACATCTTCAGTGCTTATCAACCATCCAGACGCAATACGATGGATTACGATTACGTAATGACTCTGAATAATTAAATTATATTAGCCAGAGACCTAAACATTATATAATACTTATTCCTTACTGAATGGAGTCGTCGTGTAAATAATTAAAACGGCATCTAAACTACAAACATTTATGTCCAACACTCCTTACAAAGTGCACAAAGTGATATTTTATTTATCTTCCAAAGGATAGTCCTAAACACTTTATTAATAAAATTAATTCCGTTTATATTCAGGCAAAAGATTGAGATTTGGCTCAGATCACACTCCAATAAAATATCAATCAACTCTCTGTATTTTTCTGCGTGTTACAATACTTACAATAGGGGGGGGAACTAAAAAGTTAAAAAATGTTCTATTACATAATACCACGATAAGAAAAAATTATATAATATTATTATAGAAGAGTTATTGATGAAAATCCGCATCACGATTTTATTAGTCCAACAATTCATTAATTATATGCAAACCTAACTGGGGTTTATTCTCCAACCAAATAAATACATTTATTTAATAATAGCATAAAATATAAATACTCTATCCAAACTCCAAGCTGCAGAACAAGCAGCAGAACATCTAACCGCAATCATCATAGAAGCTGCGCAAGCTTGTCCTATTTCCACACCACATAGTATAGTGTTCAAGACGTTAGTATATACGTAAGTATACATACATAATACATACGTCATGATTTATCAACTATAATCCAACGTAAACACTATTACGTATAAACAGAATTGGTAAAAACAGTTCTACAAAACTACCGTGTGTAATAATTATTATTTGTCAAATATCCACCCGAATAACTCAAATCTATAGAAAGTGTCTAAAAGACTTAAAAATATAAAAAATATAAAAATAAAAAAAAATCCAAGTTTTTCGAAATAAAATGTCAAGGATTATAAAAATGCACCCAGGTTTATACAAAATGAAAACTTACATAAAGGCCGTAAATATATTTCGATTTACCGTACGCTAAACTATTAAGTTTCAAAGTTTGAATTGTTTCCAGAATTAAAATTTACATAACATAAATCTAATTTATTTACCGTTACGCTTTGTTCGATTTTCTCAAAATTACCTAGAAAATGTATTAAATTACTTATTCGAAGTATTTTAATACTTACTACGAATTATTTCTTCTTGCGTTAATTTTCCAATCTATATTTTATGAATGTTTATATATAGCCAAGTACCAATTAAGTCTTAAATAGTTTATCAGAGATTTATAATATTCCATCACTAACTATTTGCATAAACAAATTTGAACCAATCAATTGTTTGATGTGTACAAAGAAAACGTTTTCACTTATATGCGAATAACATTCAAATTCAAGTAGAACAATGTTCAATTTTTACAAATTACACATCTCATTATATTTATTTTAGTATTTCAGTCAATTTATACAGAATTGTTTTGTACATTAATCCGTACACGCTTAAACCAAAAACAATTATAAAATTAACATTTTTAGCTATAACAAAGAAGTATTATTTTGAATGGTTTTTGATTTTTGATATATTTTTTTATTATAAATGATACAACATCTGTTTATAATGATGTATTTTATCGTCTATTTAAAAGCACAAAAGGTTTTAATTTGAGTGAATTGACAATATTAATCAAAAATGATACCTATATAATCGTAGACGTATAGCAGAATATAATCACAATTACCTTTGAGATAAATACGTCATGTCTATATCGACGAAAATATAAAACCACTTGTCATATAATAACAGAGAAGTGCCTGCTGTTATGAGAATCATTTTGTTTTACTGTGTGAAAAGTTGTTCGCCGTAGAGAGGTTGTTGAAATGAGTCCGAAAATAAATGTTTAACGGCGTGTTATTATGTTCTATAAGTAGAGCAAGAGAATTATTGATTTTAGCGTGCGTTTTATTTTTATTTTTTTATTAACACTGCATGTTGTAGGTAACATTAAAAAAAGCTCTAAACGTTTCATATAAATCGATCTTGAATTGGGTCATCGTGCTTTAGGTGTTTCAGGATGAAAGAAACGTTAGCGAGCATAATATCAGCCCAACACATAATCTTGCTCATTTTTCAAAGATCGAGGCATATATGTATACGTACGGGATGATAAGACGGGCATTTACATGTGCTATGCTCATTTGTCCGAAAGGGCGCACTACAATACAAGGAATAAGTATACCAATTTTAAACAGAAAAATCCCTGCGGTAATGTGCATTTTTGGGTTTTTATGAAAAAAAAAAAAAAAACCCCGTTGAAATAGGTCACCGCAATCAATCGTAACAGACGTGGATTACATTTTTGTTTTATCAACTGTAAAATACCACTTTTTTTTTAAAACTGTATTTTATTTTGACGTGTTATCCCGCGGCGAGGGGTCGCATTAGAGTGTCGCCATAGTACTGCCAGGGATCATTTTTACATCAGACAATGACAGCAATATATTTACATACTGGTCGTACAGTATATGCTATGCTATTCTCATAACGTGACGACCGTCGACGAGGCCAACATTCCCGCTCAATTAATTTTCATTTGAACATTTCGACACGTCTTTTGGATTCGACGGATAACGCGATGATGAGAACCGTTTTGCAAATCAGACCGCGGCAGAATTGGCCGCTACGCGTGTATGATGATAATATACTTCGTGGGTCGATATACGCACATGGCGGCGTAATATCATTTTCCCCGGATGAATATTGATGTATTAAAATAATATACGCTCAGCGAACGTTTACCGCGATCGTCCGGAAACGTTTGATAAATACATATTTTAAGTCACGTGACGCGTCGGTTTACGAATGTTGCCGCTTTGTGTTTGCAACCCAAACACGATTATCATAGTTATGCATCATATTATACGCTGTTTATGTTTCACATACGAACGTTATTCATACTAAACCGTGAAACGTATAATATGACAACTCGTAATATCTGCATACAGCTCTCGCTCCCTCTCTCTCTTTCTCTGTCTCTGTCTCTGTCTCCGTCTCGTTCTCTCTCGTAAGACCTTCCCGCTAGATTGTTCGGGTTAAATGATGGTATTTTAAATTGCACATTATATATTAGCGTGCAACTGCGCGACGTAACAAGGGGAGGGGAGAGAGGGGGTAAACTTCAAGACGTATTGCCCTGAACTGCACTTTTCGCGTATCGTATAACGGTTTGTATAATACTCGTTCGAAATCGTCAATAATTAATCGTGTACGGTCGTTGCTAATTGCGCGATATAACTATATTTTACGTACGGTTAATCTGCCTCACGATCGTTTAAGAAATCGACGTTCCGCGTACGGAGGGAACAGCTGCAGCAATAATTTATTAGTGATGTTCACATCTCCCACTGTTCATAATTATTATTTTGTTTTTATTTACCTCACAATCTGTACCTATACGGATCACAAACGTGGAACAAGTGAACAAGTAGTTGTAACAAGTCTTTATACGTCCATTGTGGTCTGCGAATATTTAAATATTTACTATGATTATTAAAACACCGTATTGGACAGTGGCTTATTTAGACCTGCATTTTGGAGGAAACCGTTTTAAATTTTAAATTTACTTACGACCTGAATAAAAGAAAAATAAAGAACGGATGGGCATCGCTTTTCTGTACAGTTGGGGATCGAGTGCACCTCGTTTATAGGATAGGTCATTATTACAATGGATTTGTTAAATTTGAATGCAATGATAGATATCATTGTATACGAATAACGATTCTGAATGGAGTTAATATGTTGGTCTAAAATGGGTATATAATAATATGGTATTTTATAATTAAATTAAAATATAATGCAATAGTATGAAATTTTGTAAAAATTTAAATTTCAAACAGTCATACAATTTTTTCCTTTAAGTCCGGTAGAAATTTTTTTATATATTTTTGAAGAGTAGCTTATGGATAACCTAGTGTTAAAATTTTGAACCTTAAGTATGAACAGAATAAATTTTATGAATTTTAAAAATTATGCAAATGAAAATAACGCAAATTATCGGGATTTTGACACATTTTATACAAATTTGAACTTTATGGGCTTATAAAAAAAATTCCAGTGAAACGATCTCCGATATTTTTGTAGTGACAATAATTTAAGCTTATTTTAAACCATGTATTAAATTTTCGAGAGTTTTCGGCCAGCCAATTAAATTTAAAAGATGTTTAAAAAAAAATTTTTACAAAAATCGAAAATTTAAATTGTCTTTAAATAAGTCAAAATATATCAAAATTCTTTGAAAACTTAACCTTGTATAGATAACACTAATATAAAGATTTGGTGAAAATTTCGAGTAGTTGAGGTTTTTCGTTTTTGAGTTAGAGCATTTTAAAAAAATGTTTTTTGTAAAAACGTGAATTTGCGTAAAATTTCCTGTTTTTTCGTAATTTTTTTATCGTTTTTTTCAAAAAGTATTTAAAAAGTTGGATTTTTCACTTGCCCAAGTACCATCTAAATTCACTTTCCTTTCAAAAAAGTTGCTGTTTAAGAAAATCGAAGCATTTTTACTACCAAAAAAGGTGTCCTTAGACAAAAAAAAAAAAAAAAACACACATCATTGTAAAACCAATAGATTCCATCACTCCGTTCAGAATCTAAAAGGTGAGATTCCAAGGTAGAGATGGGTGACATGGCTTTATTGGATATCGAAAAAAACGATCCTGAATGAAAAAGGGATCAGTTTATATAGGTATATAAAATGTATTTTGAAAATACTCTAAAGCAATTAAGGGAAGAAGAAATTGGAGGAATTAAAATGAATGGTATGCTAGTACAAATGTTGCGTTTTGCAGACGACATAGCATTGATTGCGGAAAGTGAGGAAGCTTTAGGCAACATGTTAACGAAAATGAATGATAGCTGCAAAGAATACAAAATTAAAATAAATAAGAGCAAGACAAAAATATTAATATGCATCAAGCAGGAATTGCTTTCGAACATAACGATTGAAAATGAGAAGCTGGAAACTGTTCAATGTTTTACATATTTAAGAAGCAAAATAAAACATGATGGAAGAAGTGAAATGGACATAAAAAGCAGAATAGTACAAGCAAAACAGGCGTTTTACAAAAAGAAGCACCTATTAACGGCAAACACAGTTAGCTTAAATACCAGAAAAAATCTTATAAAGAGTTTTGTATGGAGTGTAGCTCTCTATGGAGTAGAAACACGGACGATACTTAAAGCGGAAAGAAAAAGATTGAAGCATTTGAAACATGGTATTGGAGAAGATTACTGAAAATTTCTTGGACAGAGAAAGTTAAAAATGAGGAAGTATACCTAATAATGAACGAATAAAAAACAATATGGAAGACAATCAAAGAAAGGAGGAAAAAATGAATCAGACATATTATGAGAAATAATGATTGGATAACGACAATAATAAAAGGAAAAATAGAAGGAAAAGCTGGAAGAGGTAGACCAAGACACCATTTATGAAACAGATCATAGACGATATAGGGAAAACCAACTATAAGGAACTAAAAGTAGCTGTAATTTATAGGGATAAGTGGAAAGCCATCAAAGTCATTTAACCAATCTAAGGATTGTATAAAAAAAAAATAATTAAAAAAATAAAATGTATAATAATATTAATATAATAGGTATAATAAATCCTAAATACCCGGAACATTTTTCGTATTGCTATAACAACTACAATAACAAACACCGAGTTTGAATTCCGTCTTCGGGAAAATTTTTTTACACCGTTTGACTCCATTTTTTGAAAAACAATTGGGAAAATCAATAATTACCTCCCAAAAGTACCGACTAGATGAAATTCTCTTTAAAAAAAATGATAGGTTTGTATACATAAGAGCACTCTTTCTGCAATAAAAATCGTACACACACAAACATAAAAAAAAAAAATCAATAAATAATAAACACAAAAAGAGCAGCACACATTTTGATAAAACCAATACATTCGTCGTTTCGCTCAGAATCTAAAAGTATGTAAGAACATCTCAAGAAGAGATTATTATTTTCCAGACATTTATAGAAATTATTATATGAATATTAAAACTATAAACTACAAATAGATCGATAAACAATAATAATTAGAGTAATGTTTTGAGTTTTTAACAATCGAACAAACTCCATAGCTAGTAGCTAGTACATGTTTTCCACAAAAAGAGATCATTATTTTCAAAGCTGTTTGATTTCCGCGAACTTCCTCATTTCATATTCTAGAAATGTTTTTATTGCCTCGTATAAACTCGGTTATTGGTTACCACAACACACACACACACACACAAATATACACCAAATTGCGAATAAATGCTGAGCCAACAACGAGCGTTTCACGCCTGGTCGTATTTCGTTTTAGAAATTACACTGTTATTTTATTGTATGAATTTGTTGTTACTTGTTATTCAATTATACTTATTTCCATTACGTTTCCCACCGCAGAAGATAAATTTTCGAATGTTGTGACATTAATTGTTAGATGGAATCGGCACGAACTATTATTCGTTTTCGAGGAGATATTATATTGAGTTTTTTTTTTTTAGCATTTTATGATGGCGTGTATACAACACAATATGCAATCACGTTATAACAAAGAAAAATCCAATTTCGTGAATACAACTTTTAAAAAAGATACTTCTTAAGTCGAGTTCTTACTGTTTAAAATCGTTTTTTATCAGTAAAGTTGTATTTATGTACAAAAATATAGGACTGTTTGGTGAATTATATTTGTTAAAATGTCTATTTCTTCTTCGACGTTATTTATTTATTTTTTTATTACTCGATAAAAATTGGTAGATGATATATTTTTAAAATAATTCAGTGTTTGATTCCTATAGTATGAGAATTTATTGCACAAAAACAATGGTACGGTATGCATATGCATTTTCAATACACAAAAAACGTATTTGCATAAAATAAAACGAATATTGTCAAAGGAACAAACATAATTTAAAGAACAACCTGCACTTTCTTTTACCAGTTTCTCAACCATTATACTGTGTTATTATGCAAAGCTCAAATATTGCAGTATTTTATGTAAGTTTTAGTACTAAAAGTTACAAAATAGTGTACGTTTAGTTGTTTTTTTTTATTTTTTTTTTTTAAATAAAAGTACAATAGGTTTTATTTGCATATTGTTGTATTTTTTCGCTGTTATAGTGTCATTTACCTACCCTTTTTGTTATATGATACATGGATAAAATAGATGGTGAAAAATTAAATACGTTTTTCATTCCTTTGTGCTTAAAAGATAATTTAGTGTTGCGTTTAATCATTACGTTAAATTCGACGATTAACTGTCACACAAATATTTAATGTGTGTTTTTCACAAAAAAAAACATTAATTTCAAATTTTAATTTCAAGGGAAAAAATGTCAACCAGAAAGTAGGCAAAAATTGTTTGTACACACAATAGTTATAGAATATTTAAATGTTCACGAAATCGAATACATCGACTAAATTCGTTCTACTATCAATCCGGAGGTTGAAATATCATATGATTACGCATGACGTTTCGACTGATCGACAGAACCGCTTTGGCAGCTATAGTATACAATATGCACACAACAAATATTATGGCTCGACATTTGTAGCGGTCGTCTTCTGACGTCACCTGTAGCCACGGCGATTCCTCAGTGAACGATATTATATAATAACTATGTATATAAATAGACATGAACATATGGTTGTATTGTGCGAGCATGTACGAGCATGCCTTTGGACGTGTGACCACGTATGGCAATCGTGTCCATTGAAAAAAGTTTGGTCGACAAATTATCATTTGATGATGTATTGTCGCAGCAAGAAAAGTGAACTTTTAATAAGTAATTATATGGATTATAATAATAAATGATTGTAAAATATTATATAAAATATATTTATTTATAATAAAAGGATACAACTTATTTTTAGAGCAATTATTGTTTTAATTTGCTATAATTAATAATTAAATAATGATATACGGTCTATGGTATACAAAGCGGTTTTTTTTTTTTTTTTTTTTATTAGTAGATAAAACAATTTTGGTTTTCGAAGCGCATATCGTTCATATAGCCTGCAGGGACACATTGGTTATAGCTACGGTGCTGCGTGTGTACGAGTGCGTATGGTAATTTTAACGAGAAAACCCAAACCCGTGCGTATTATAACGCGTATAGGTAGTTAAATTATGGAAATATTGTTTCAAGTATAAACCCTAGGTAATTTTATATTATCATCCGGACGGTGCGACGAGTCGACGTTCCCGTATACAGGGTTTTTCGGGATGGTGTTCGACAATTGTAAAAAACGTTTTTTTTTTTCTTTTGGAACTCAAATTTGAAAATTTAAAACTTTATTTTACCATAAAAATAAAAATTTTGTAACCCGGGTTTTTAGAAAAATTATATTACTTTAATATCTTATTAAATTTAATCAATAGTTTTTAAGATTTTTAAACTTTTTGAAAATGTTGTATTTAAGAATTAAAACTATTGAACGATTAATTTATACGTCATATTATCGATATTAGATCAAATCCTATCTAAATTAATAGTAATGTACAAATATGAAATATTGTTTATAACAAACAATATTGATGTGGACTTTTCCACGAACATTAAAAAAAAAAAAAAAATTGTGAAAACTTAACGGATAAACCTTCATTGGCGAGTTGTGGGCACCAACAATTTTCTAAAAATACTTGTTGCATTAATAATTGTCGATTCATCCCGAAACACCCTGTAGTGCCCTACGGTTATTTTTGACCGCCCGCGCGGGGACGTGTGTGAAGTTTTCGGCTGCGAAAGCGGCATAAACAGAACGTATGCGCGCAACAACGTGTACGTAAAGGTGTATAAAATATGAATACGTATATACTATTATAATATCATTCGGTCTTCGAGCGTGGCCTGCATGCGATTCAATTAAGCTGATTAAAGGGATGAGTTCCGGTGGAGTTTTAAAAGGAGCGCCGACAGCAAATCCGAGAACACGTGAAATAAAATATTGCGAGTGCCTGTGTACAACGTAGACGCATATTATGGGTTGCCTACTGCGGGCCAAACGAACGCGCGGTCCAGTGTCCGGACGTAATAATATTAAAAGCGTATTTAGGTGTATACATTATTGTGTTACCGGTTTTTGCAGTTTATTCCTTTTAATTATTTAAAATTTTTTTTTTTTACACCCGTTTCAATCTCGTCCGTCTCCGTCCGAGTGATTTTTAAAAGTAAATAATAATCAACAAAATCGTGCGCTGTAGATTTGCACAGATTTACTACACTTTATATACCGCAGCGAGTTACCCCGCATAATGTTACCGCAGCTGTTAACGCGCAGTTGATTACGGTTTTGTGTTTTTGTGACGAAAATAAGCCTGAGCGTATACAAATATCCAAAATACTAAAAAATTGACTCGATTTGTTGCCGAATTTGATTCGCTATTATTGCCATACACATATACAGAGTATAATATACGGCTTACTACAGCTTTATTACGCATATACATAATTTATTATATACAGTTTATTATACAAGACGGGAGACGGATCTTTGAACACGATAATAGAACGCGCTGTTTTCATTTTAGCGTTGATTGGAAAAATCTATTTATTTTCAGTATATACACCTGACTCAGTCCTAAGACTAAGTTGTATATAAAAAATACATTAACAACATAATATATAATATATTCGCCGGAATAAACAATAAACATATTGTTTTGCGTAAAATGAAAATAAACCGATGTTCATGATGATGCGCATTGCAAATGAATATCCATCCCCTTCTTTTTAATTTTTAATAACATATATATAAATATATTATTACTTATATATACTGATGTATACTTTATTACTGTTAAATCTATCCACTACCGTATTATTTGGGCTACGCAGAGTTGGGCATTAGTCGAAAAAATTATTCTTTATTCTTTTCTTTTGATTATTCTAGTTTATTTTTGTACAGCATTTTCATTTTTACGATTGTTCATTATTCGTTGGGTTATTCTAGATTTGCTTATCCGTTATTCGGCAATTCAATTATTCGTTATTTATTATTCCATATAATCTTGTTTTTTTCCAAATAATTCATAGATAAGTTGAAATTTCAACTTTATTGAAAATTGAAATCGGCGTATTTCGTATTTTTTATAACATATCATCTGCTATTGGAAATGTCATAAAAGATATTTTTATCGATAAGGGACTAATCGAACTGGTTCGCACTCGATATCATACCGTGAAAAAAATCTTTCTTGGTTGCAATAACACCAATAGCATATTTTCAGCTCAGTAGAGAGACTTTTATCTTTTGCGACGATGACAAATTTGTCCAAGTCAAATAGATTACTAGACGATTTATTTGAGTATAATAAATAGTAATCAAATTAAAATTGTCAATTGCAGTTTGGAAGTTAAAAATAAAAATGTATTATTTATTTATTTTCATGATTATTGTTAGTAAATTTAACTTTGTTATCATAATTTTGTTACATAAAATTTTACTATTATTCACAAATTATTTAATTCATTTATTTACAATAACAAATTTATTCACTGGTTAGACTAATCAGAAAAGTTTTTATTCTTTATTCAAAACTTAAACTATTTAGAGTAAAATATTATTCTTTATTCAAAAAAAATAATCAGTTGTTCATGATTTTTTTTTATTCATCATTTTGATTTGTTTTTGGCCGACTCTGGGACCACGGCCCGTTAAGTTATAGAATATGTAAAATAAAACAAAAAAAAAAAAAGTTAGCTTTCGTTATCCGGTATTTAATTTGACAGTAATATGAATTATGAATGCAAATAACACCAGCTAGGTTGAAAGCTGTAATTAATCAAGATACGTTATATACTCTTCAATGAAGTAGTGGTTCTTTACGTGACTTAAAACGAAACTACTGACCACACTTCATACTTAATAAGCTTCAGTGGTCCCGGGTAGGCAATTTTATTTTTTCATTTTTATCTTTTTAACTACGTTAAAGGTTGAACTATATAAATTCTTTCTTAGTGGGTGTCTACATTATGAAACGAAAGTTTACTGACTAAATTTTATACTTGTATACTTTATATACTATAAGCTTTAGCGGATCCGACTAGGTGATTTTTTAGCAGCTTTGCATTCGCAACTTTCGTGTCGCATTTTTTGGAACAAGCAGAGCAGTGACCAAGAACTTTTTTCGGCACAATTTGCACAAGTTATAAATTCATATATAATACATTTTTCTCACAGGTTATATTTACTATTGAGCTCGTCGTGTTCCATTCAACTATACGACCCTCATGTCCGAGTGATAAATAAGTTTTATGTAGAATATAAAAAAGTTTTTCGTTATGTACGTCACATTTAATTTGGTCTCCATCATTTATTGACACAGCGAGTATTTCAACATTACAGAATCTAAAAATATTATACTTCTTTATGAGTTTTATTCTAATTTTATATATTTTTGTTGTTATTTTTTTTTTTTTTTTCGAATCAATAGTCAATCCAGGTTTTGTAGTGGCGCGCTATCCTGAACACGCCTTCAAGGTTAAACTTTTATTAAAAAAAAATTTATTCATTGTAAAACCTGCATGGACTGTAAATATCGATAAAAGTATTTTTATAATAAAATAATAAAAAGTTTATTTTTATTTGTAACAATATTCGAAACGGTTACCGAGAAATAGATTGTTTCAGCAAAGTTTACGCGGACGGAGAGTCCACGGCATATATAGTATATCGAAGTATCGAAGTGTGTTCGCCGGCCATTGTTACAGCTTTTTGATCAAGGTACGTAAAATTTGCTTAACACGCAAGTCAAAGGACCGGCTAAAAAAAGCATCTCAATCGGGAAAGCGTATCATGCGGAAATTTAAAAAAAAAGAATTGAAAAAAAGTGTTTAAAATATCAAACCTAGGTATACATATATTTATTTATTTTATTCATTTTTTTATTATTCAACAGAAGGTAATACGTTTTATACGTTTATTATTACAATTCATAATAAAATATGTATTATTTTTATTATTGATTATTGAAAGAGTTAATGAAATGTCAAAGAATGAGTCATTGTTTGTTTAAAATTTCGACTACGTGTTTCAGCAAAAACATAACGTTTCTCTATACTGTTCTAAATAGTATAACTTTTTTTGTATTACATTTTTAGTGGTTTAACTAATATTCCTAACATTTGATGCACATGTGTATCAATTTATATTTCATATAGTACAATGAAGTATAATAGTAAATGTTAATATTAAATAAGTAAACGTAATTGAGTAAAATTTATGTATGTACAATTTTACCATCGCACAATTATTATTTATTACTATAATTTATCATCATGTGCTGCACTGGAATTATTAGATCGGCTAGTAGGTACCTATAGGAAATGTCTAGAGACCGCGCAAAAACAGCATCTTAATACATTGTTCATGATAATATCATCTGCAGCTTTTTTTTCCATAGTTATTTACTGAAAATGTAGATATTTTCTGAACAGGGGTGTTCTCAGGAACTTTCTATAGGGGGAGTTCTGGAAATATGCTAGAATAAAGTTATGGAGTTCAAACCCCATGAACCTCCCCTCCATGAGTACGCCCATGTTTCTAAATGATCTTTCTGCAATACAACGTGTCAATGGATTCTCAGCGATTTGAAACTTAAGGAGAACATAAGAAATTGTCATCATCGAGTGTTTAAGTTTTACAGAATATAAATTATATCCTAGGTATTTTTAAATTATTCGAGGACCATTTAGAATCCGCTATGATCATCATATAGTGATATGACCAGAATGGTCATCACTAGGGAACAGTTTAGAATGCTCTAAAAAATAAGAAAAATGCCTTAAAAAAATACGATTTAACGCCCTAAAAAACTGCTTTAACATTAAAAAATACACTAAAAAAATGCCCTAAAAAACTTTAAAAATGGGTTAATATTCAATAAAAACAAAATTTTGAATTTAAAACTTATAAAAAAAACACATTATTATGAAAAATCTAATAAAAAATATTTAAATACAAATAATATAATACAACCTTAATTAATTAACTTTCAATTATCTTCTGTCCATCTTCTTTTTACCCTAAAAAAAAAAAAAATTAATAGGTATACCATTTAGATAGGTATATTTTTAATTTTTTTTAAGAATGAATGTGGAAAAAATGTTGAAAAATTACTTAAAAACCATAAAATGCACTAAAAATTTCGAAAAATGCAAAATAAAAGTTACATTTTTTAATTCTTTGATGTATGAAATGAACTTTTTGCTTAGAAACCAATGTTTTCAGACATTCAGAAAAAATGCTTTTTACATTCAAATCCATTCCCTAGTCATCACCAACCAATATTTTTTATGTACAATTGCTGAATGTTACACGTGGGCCAACGACGACGTCGTCGATCTCGCGTAGATACCTAATAAACACGTCCGACGGAGAAGAACTGCGATACTTACTGTAATAGATCTACACGATAATGGAAAGCCAAAGCAATTGCGATGTACAAAAGGTTTTTCTACGTTAGAAACGTATTTTATATACCATATTTTTAAGACATTCCGTTGAAGGCGTTGAAGACTGACGGGGAAACCAACGTTTTTAGCGGTTTTCATAGCCAAACGACCAGGTATTATGGTTCCGTTTGGGGATAAACAAAATTTTTGATTTCGGATTTCTTGTTACTACGTGTCAATAGTCTATTTGCGTATGGTCGCACGAGTCGTTTTTCTAGCAAAGTTTTGGGTTTTTTTTTCAAAGTATTAAAAACAGACTTATTAATACATCATCAACTCGTGTCGTTTAATATTAAGATATAAAGATTTTACAATAATTCGTCTTTCTTTAATATATAATGAAATATAGTTACAATATATAATATATATTTACTTCAAGCGTAAAAGTATCGTACGCATATAAGTATAATATACACCTGTATTATATAGTAAGCGTAATACACATTTTCATTTTATTTAGATAGATACATAATATAATATATAGCAATAACATAGATAATATAAATGAATGGATAGAACATCAACCCCAAAGTCAATCAACCAAAGTTGGTTCTCAAATTATAGGAAACTGAAGCGATCGTTTCTTTTTTCTTTCTTTGACAAATATTTTATTATATTTGATGACCATTTATTGGCCAGACTCGGAAGGGAAACACACACGAATTGATCGTTGACCTCGGTTGACCGCCATTCCGGGGACATCGCCTCACATGAGATTAGTATAAATATATACATGGGGGTGTGTCCTGTCCATCCATTTGTTCTACATCTATGAATAATAACAACAATAGTTTGTTCGAACCGCATACAGGACAAGTGAGACTGGTATATATTCGCGTACGGGAATTTCAATGCTCGTTACCGTGTCATCGGTACACGTGGTATACCTAACGTGACCATTATTTGTTTTCTTCAAAGCGGGACACCAGTACATTTCATTTTTACTAATTTCTTATTGGACAATAAATGTACGATTGTGATTTGTGACCAATGAATATCTACCGCAAGTCGACTTTTCTTAAAGCGGCGCATTTTTAGATTTTTTGTGGACAGCGGGGCACTTAGCTCGAAATCGGGACGTACGGTCACGTTAGGTATGCCTACAATATGTACGCCGCAGTGCCATCGTATCAGACGGATCTTTAGCGACGATCACCCATCACACACGTAATCGTCATCACAGCCATTGCGCCTCGACAGTGGTAGGTACCTGCGTCGTGTTTTTTCGGTCATCCGACCGTCGTCGTCGACCGTGTACATCGGCCGGTCAGTGGGTGGTAACAGCGCGGTTAGTACCGACCGCAACGTTGGTCCTGGTCCTCGTGGTCGTCGGGCCGGCAGCCGGGCGCGCCCTCGGTCGCCGCGGACGACTGCTGCGTGTGACACGACTTGGAGCAGTTGCAGCAGGACGACGAGGACGCGGTGGACGGTGGTGAAGCCGCCGCGGTGCCTGCAGGTCCGTCCTCCTTCTTGTGCTTGACGCGCCGGTTCTGGAACCAGATCTTCACCTGTTTCTCGGACAGCCGCAGGCAGTTGGCGATCTCTATGCGCCTCAGCCGCGATAGGTACATGTTGCTGGAGAACTCGCGTTCCAGCTCCAGCAGCTGGTTACTGGTGAACGCCGTCCTGATCCTCTTCGAGCTCCCCGAATCCGTGTCGCTCTCGCCGTTCTCGCGTAGCGGGTCCGCCGCACTCGCACCGCCACCGCCGCCGGGATGCTCTGCAACGAAACGGTAACGCGCGTTATTAACAGACGACCGCGTGACAAGTGCGTATAGGTATTTGTTTTTTTTTTTTTTTTTTTTTCATTTATTGTTTCATTAAAATTTTTTAGCACACTAAGTGCTATTATACAAATATATTTGTACAATTTGAACAGTGCAAATTATAAATATTTTTATATTATAAGTAATATCAGTAGTTTTGATAAATTTCATTGATAATAAATACAGTTTGGATATTCAAATAAAAATAATGATAAAAAAATTAATTTAATGAGATATAGGTATCCTTAAACTACAATTAGTTAGGTGCCTGATTGCAGATAATCGAGTTGCATGCATATGTATGTCGATTAGGAAGTTATCTAGAACCTGTAACCGTATGTTACAGGATTAAATTTCTTGCATCTTATGAGGATTTTTGAATATTAAATTTTAAATATTTTTGAAATTTAGTATTTATATATTATATGATTATAATATAATTTATCAAATTGTATAGGTGCAGCTTTTATAATATGATTTTAATATAAATACAAAATAACTTTTACATTATGACAATCACGTAATTATTCCAGTCAATCGCATTAAAATTATGCATATTACATGAAATTATTAAATATCAAGTAGTAAAGGATTAATTTTTTTTGTACATTAAAAACCTTTCAGAAGCCTATTCCATTCAAATGGCTTCGAGAGCAACGGGTCTTAGTTAACACTCCAGTGTGAGACTTGGCTAACGTTTTTCTCAAATGACTTTACGTAATCAAAACAGACGATCATCATACGAAATTACGAAATAAATAAATGTAAAATGAATCGAGTTCAAACTGGCTTGTTTTATTTATATTTTTAAAAGGCTATCCTGCAGTACAGATAGTAGTAACGATAATTGGTAATTCTCCTGATCGAATAACTGAATGAATAACATTAAACCAAAAATTCAAGACATTATTTTTGAAGTTTATCTAATTTAATATCAGCTTGTCAATAATGAACAGGAAAAAACAAAATCTGTAACGGATGTACGCATCGCAAAAGTTAGGTCAATATTCAATATGTACGTATATTTTATTTTTATATATCACTATTGCAATACAAATTTTTAATAAAAATTTTAGATTTTATAATTTTAATAGGAACTATTATATATATATATATATATATAGATATATTATATAGATCATATATTGTAATAATTGAACAAGAGCCCAAATTGATCGTTATAAATTATTTACCGATTTAATTCTTATTGTATTTAGATTGTAATATTAAGTTTTATTTGAAATCGCAATGACTGAGTAGTATATATTTATAACCCAAATTGATTTTCAATACGGACTGATAAACATTATATTTTATTACACCATTTCGAGCAAACATTCAAAAAATTATTAACTTTCTGACTGCGAATGAGTGTAGTAAGTATTAAGGGGTTGCCAATATTGTTATTATACTACAATACATGATTTTCAGTTGCCGACTTACCTGGTTCGTAAGTGATCATCTCGTCAACGGTCCTTTTCTTGGAACTCGGTGTTTTGGCGTGTTTGATCCTATGTCCTGTGGCCACAACAGCGACGGGTTTGACGACGGATTGGTGCTTGTGGTGCTGCTGGTGATGGTGATCCCTGCCGAATCCACTGCCACCACCACCAACCGGGTAACCGAAAAACCGTGGACCGGCGGCGATCGCTGCTGAAGCCGACGATGGGAACACGACGGGCGTCGGCGACTGGTATCCGTACGCCGCGGCCGCCGCTGCCGTCCGGTTCAAGAACTGAATGTACTCGTTGAGTTGTGGATGATAGGACATCGCGGTGCCGGCAGCTGTGGTGGCGGTGCCGGCGATGGGATGTTTGATGCCGCCGCCTATGAGCGAATCGATCAGAAACGACCGAGACATGGTCTTCTTGGTGGCGGTCATGGTGACGGGTGAGCCACGTGGACCGTCCATGTTGTACGCGGTAAATATATCACAGTTACGGGCGGTGAAAAGTGGTATCGCGGGTTAGAGACGGAGGATAAAAAAAAAAAAAAAAAAAAAAACGAAAACGAAAAATGATTAATATCACGAATCCGCCGTTTGACGATACAGACGGCTGCGGCGAGACGCGATGATACGAGCAGTGCAATAATGCGTAGAGCGTGCGTGTGCGTTGCAACGTGTAGGCGCGCAGCGGACACGAAGGCGACCAGCGTTGAGGTCTTCGGGGCGAGGGTGCAGTGCGGCGACTGACTGTCTGGTCGCGGTGCAGAGATCTGCATGTCGCGTCGACCCTGCCGCCTCGGAGGAGGGTCGTCGTACATCCCCACCGTCCTTCGCAGGATAGCTCCGCCTACCCATGTCTTTCAGCAGCGTACCAACTAACCCTATTCTGCGCCCTCGGGGGTGCCTCGAGTGCGTATACGTATATAATATTATATACCGTGTTCAATGTTCATGTACCTATATATATATATATATTATACGTACGCATACGTTTAGCCGTTTTTACACGAGGTGAGTACAATGTACATGTTGCGGGGGTGCGTGAGTGCGTATATGTTCGCGTGCATGCGTGTGCGCGTACTTCACGGTATAATGTATTATATTATTCGGTCGTCGTTTGTTGTAGGTTTTTAAAAACCTATCCCGTTAATTGTCCGTCCGGCTGCCGAAAATCAATTCACTCGTGCGCGTATATACATACACACTCGTTCCCCAAGTGTAAATATTGCGCCGACCGATTAATCACCATCACCGACAACTATATATATATGTATATATAATTTTCTCCCGCCCGCGTGTATATTATTATCATCAATGTTATATACGCCACCGTCATCGTCGGCTGTCGCCGTTTCTTTATGTACTTAGCACGCGCATCGCATTGTCTTGAACAATAATAACGAGACCAATAATAATATTGCAAGTCGACACAATTAACAAAGTCACCGCAATATGATGTACGTGCGTCATGAATGACATCTAATAAAAACGTTTTATAAAAGGCGATTTTCAATCAAATTACATAATAATATATTATGCGCTCATTCTATATTTTTTATTCAATTTTTTCGACTCCTTTTCTTATATACCTACTTAATAAAATTATTGTAAAAGCATTATCAATATAAAATGGAATATAAGTGTTTAATACAATTTTTTGTTCGACATTTTATTTGTGTGCATTCTAACTCGTCTGTATAACGAATTCTTGTTCTAATAATCTCACTTAAAAGTTTTGTCATGTTCAACTCGTTGAAAAAGAGGTAAAAATTCATGGTAAGTTTCTGCCGTTACTTTCGGAACTATATACGACATAGGTAATATGATTGCATGTTTGCTTGTATAAATATTGTTCTCAACTGAATACTATCTTGTTTTTCATCATTTATAAAACCTATATTAACCTTAATGACATTAAATGCTTGCCTATTTTATGACAATTATTATCATTTACTACGTGATCTCAGAATATCATTTTACATCCAGTAACCGTAGTACTCTAGCAACATTAGAAGTAACATTAAATGTATTATCGACGATGATTTTTCGGAAATAAACATTCGTCCACATAAATCAGGTTGTGCTCAACTAATGTCGTGGGTAACGGCAGTAACGCTGTTCGATTTTATAAATATTACCTATATTATATATATTACTATACTATACAGTAGAATACAAAAGAAGTAAGAAAAATCACTATTTCCCAAATTTCATTTTCCATCAAACGTATCACTTCATCAATGTTTGGATGGTTTGGCTTTGATATAACGCGCTTGATATACTTATCAATTCGATTACACATTTTTCACTCGGAATTTCGCTTTAACGCTATTATTGTGACTATTCTTATTGGAAAAAAATAAAATGTAAATCGTCCCAAAGCGGAAAACGCAAATAACTGTTTGCGATCTTTTTTTTCTTTTTTTTTTTTTTTTTGTGTGTGTCGCAAATCACGTGTGTCAATAATATAAAATCTATTGTGTTACACGTGCCAAAAGCTTTTTTATTTATTTATTTATTTTTTTTTTTTTTTTTGTTTTACTGTGATTTAAAATCAATTTCAATGAAAAATTTACGTCCAGATCCGATTCACGATGTAGTCCGCCACAATGATGATGAGTGATGAGTGATGACTAAGTGACGGTTCTCGATGGCGGCAGTATGGATTAGAATATATCGCACTAATCGTCCTGACATTTTAGTTTATAGTCTGGTCACATTTTCGTAATACTGTTTATGTCATCATCCGACATCCCTCAAACTGCACTGTGGGGTATTTACAATATTTCCGTCGATATGTCGGACCCACCTATATACAATGTTACTTGTTATCACCGCGACAAATTACAATAATCATATAAAACCATTGTAAACGTATGAATAATAAGTGTAATCATCATGTAGACGGCAATGTGAATAATTCAGATATAATTAATATAATGCCCAAACATTATGAATAATGTGTAATTTTTGACAATATCTACGTTTAATTCCAATAATTTATTCATTTTTTTCTTGTACTGATAATATAATATAATACATGTGGTATTATGTTAAATGACTAAGTGTTTTATAGAATGACTGAACAGTGATCAGTATACAAAATATTCAAAATTTAATGTACAGCCATTTATCATTTAATGAACAAATTTTGTTGTTTATTCATAATTATTATTATTATTATTATTTATTATTTATTAAAACATGGTTGGGAGGAATGGCATTTTTAATTATATTTTATTTTATTTTTTTTTTTTTTTTAACAAATCTATTCATAAAACCATTTGATTTTAATGCAATTCCCATAGTTATGAAACGTTATTGACTGCGGTCAATGCATTTTTTTCGGCAGACTGTAAATTGAATTCTACAATTCTTAACGCAACAATCATAAAAACCATATACCTTAAGACCAAAAAATCAATTATTTATTATATTACCTAATTAGATTTGGACATTATTCATAATACCTAGTCAATATTATAACTATGCATTTTTCCTGGTGGTTTTTTTTGGGGAGGGGGGCATTATTCATAAATATATACAATGGGCTACCATGCGTTTAGCATATTTTCAGTTTTTTTTTTCGTACTGCAAGAAGCGTATTAGTTTAAACACATTAACGCTGTGCATAACTAACGTGTCGACGTTCCTCGCGATTACCGAATTAAATATCATTAGCGTCGAAAACAACATCACGATTTAGCCTGATGAATATTATTAGAAGCAAGCGTGAACGGGAAAATCGAATTTTTTCATATGTACACGCGTGTACGAAGATGCAGAACATCCCGGTGACAGCATCCGTAATGTTATTATTACATAGTCATTGTAATTATACACGGTTGACGTTCTCTGATAAAATTTCATTATTTTCCAACTCGAAAAATACTATATGTATAGAAGTTACAATGCAGTTTCTCTGTTTGCACGACAGTGCTTTCATGATATGAAAACCTTGGAGGGGGGGATGAAATAATAATTACTCCCAATTTGGAACGCAATAAACCGTAGAACTTATATTATAATATATCGATGTGTTAACTAGTTGTTATTTCTCTATATCTACGAAATATTGAAATTTAAAAGTACCTACATATAACTTATTAATGTTCGTTAAAAAAGTTTCACCGATCAAAATGGCAACGTGAAACGGTGAAACAATAATATTTGTGTAAACTTTAATAAAACGACAAATCAATATAGATTAAGTAGTATCGAATTTGAATGTCTATTAAGTATATTATGTACTTTTAGATAATTATAACGAAATAGCTATCTATACATTGGAAAAACAATTATACTACCGGTGGGGAAAAATAATACTACGACTTTAGAAATCGATGAGTTTCTTTATGCATTGTATTATTATACATACATTATGTGCCTACACAATATCTCAAAAAACATTTTAGTCAAATATTTTATCAATATCATATACCTATTGCGTGGTAGTACATGTATAACTAGCGGGTTCAAGGCTTGCAGGGTGATATTGTCCAACGAATAATTGATGTGAATTAAAAATGTTTAGTAACGAAAAATATAAAATAAAAGCCGTCTACCAATAAAAGTTAATTTACTGGAATAAAAAAAAAAGAAGAAGAAGAAATTACGCTGCTATTCCATTAGCGGTTGTTATCTCCGAGACCACGATTTCATTCAAGGAGGATTTTGCGTATTGTTGCACAGGGAGCACAATACGATGCAGCGGACCAAACGTTACGGGCATTTTTAATATTCTCGGTTAAACGAAGCAGGGGAACCTACGCATTCGCGTATATTCAAACGATCGTAACGCGGCGCCGATTTGCACGTGTGTAATCCATTATACAATAAAACATTACGTTGTATTGTTATTAGTGTTACCATTGATCATAAAATACTAGTAATGTATATTATTTTAATGCACTATTAAAACTAATACCTATACCGGAGACTAGATATTTTATTTTTATTTTATTTTATTGATATAAACGCCTTTGTAAGGCTCAAGTACAGTGATAATAAATTTAACTATACAGAATTATATGAACATAATATACAACACAATATAAAGGAGTACAATTTAACATAATAAAAAAAAATAACAATTAGATTAATAATTCAAATCAACCTTGGGAAAGATTAGTAGGTACAAAAGATATAAATGTATTTCGTCATTACGGACGCATCTTTGTGGATAGGACTTATGTGGTGGTTGTCAATCGTGAAAATTCGATAGCCTAACAATATTATACTTTATAAAATAATTAATAATATAACAAGTATATTTATCTGGAGGTACTGTTGATGGATGGTTTCTCCCTCAAGCCAATCAAGTCATCGTAATATTATTATATATTATATTATCAAATTTACTTATAGTGCTTTTCTGTATAGATTGTAGATATAGCTTTTATTGATAAAAAAAAAAAAAAAAAAAAAAAAAAACAAGTTTATGGAATTTATTTTATAAAATACAAAAATAAGCTAAAATGTAAATTAAAATGGATTGCGGTTCATAATTTTTGCGCTATCGGATTCGTGATAACCACGCTATTATTTAACATAGATAATTATTTATTTCTGTCATAACATTGTACACTCGAGTGACGTATATACTACTACGCAGGTTCTCGATTGGTCGAATAATATTCCAAGTGTTTCAAATCATCGAATGTTATTATGTAAATGATATAGAGATAAATGCATTTTTATTTTTAAGATTTTCCTTCAGTTCAACAATATAGGATTAATCACTGTTCGTCAGAATTCCGGTGTGTTAATAATAGTTAATACATAACACATATAGTATATAAAATATGTAAATTAGATTTTGTGTTCATTTCGATAACTATATAGTATATATATAGACATCTTCCGCATAAGATGAAACTGAAAAATAAACCTATTGCATTTTTAAATGTATAAGCAATTGAATAAAATTGATTTGTTTGTAACCATTTGAGTTAAATAATAATTAGTCAAACTACGGTGTAGTAGACAGGTATCCATTATATTTTTATTCTCTACCTATCAATTTACTATTATTTAGGTATTTAGTTGATAAATAATATTTTCATTACGAATTATTAGTTTTTAATTTTTATAATTTTGAAACTCTACTGATCCACAATGATGTTACTATAACTGTTTCTTATTGATTTGTATAACTATTTAAGTGCATATACTAAAAATATGGATTTTTTTCATAAACGATTAACGAAGTTTCGTTTTTTGGTTTTTAGGTTAGTAAATTTACACGTTACATAATTTTGAATAAGTACTTGACTATATTTTTCTTTTGTTTCTGATGATGCTACAACAAATAAATCTATACCTGAATTGAGACATATTTTTCATCTCCGTCTTCAACTCACGAGATTAAGAACATTTTATATTGTATTTCATTCGTTGTCGTTTTGTACAAATTTCATCTTGGACAATATTATTCGTAATTGATTAGGAACAGGACATAACGAATCTTTATATTTATATATATACTTACAATGATTCAGGTATTCCATGTCATTATATTTAACAACATTTCTGTTTTTTTTTCCTCTATCCCGGGATACTTTGAGACAGTTGGTTTACCGTTTATATTAATGCGTCAACACAATATTATCATAATATACGTATTATAATATACTCTATGAAGTGATATCCGTCACGATTCCTTTTCGGCGTGTCATCGTCTATAGTCCATGTACGAACGTTTAACTTTGCATAAACTACCCATCTTCCACGTACGTGATATAATAATAAATATATAATATTATTCACATATACGAACGCATTACCGGCGGTGGACCGCAAAAGACATGAACGATTTGTACGTATATGATGATTATATTATTGGTTAATTACTAGGGTTGGGATTTCAATGCACTTTGCATTGTTTTCCAAACCTTACTGTGCAATGCTCGTCTTGTCACAAATTTGTTTTATGTACATTTAAATGAGAATAAGAAAGTTTATTTTGCATTTTTTGGAATTTTTTAGTTTTTAGGTCATTTTCTTAATTTTTTAGAGCATTTTAGAGTTTTTGGAGCATTTTTTGAGTTTTTGGAAACCAAGTATGAATTTTAAATTTTATTTTAAATTTTTTACACCAACATGGTTTTTATTTAAATTTAACAGATTACAAGTAGGTAGGTACTGGTAATTCGTATTATATTATCGGACTAATCGTTTATCGACTATAGGTTTGAGTAACCACTACCCGCATTTCCTGTAAAATAATCTTAAATCGTTAAAATCGACGTTTTTTTTAGGGCATTTTTTTGAGTTTTTTAGGGTATTATTTAGAGTTTTTAGGTCATAAAAGCATTTTTTTTTAAGGCATCAAAATCTCAACCCTATTTATTACGTATTAGTTTGTAACATAAGTTATAGCTCCCGGTGTGCATGCACGTGGTTGGTCATCATAGATTCTCATTTATTTATATAATATGTTTCGTTTAGTGTTTTTTTGTTGTTGTTGTTTTATTTTTTCCTTCCGTGCCCGAATGTTTATTGGACGACCGAATCTGCACATGGGCGGAGTAACCGACGCCGGTGATGGTGATAGTGCCGTCGCTACCCCGGGGTAGGAAAAAGGGTAACAAACGGCCGAGGGAGAGAGCATATAGTATAATAATATAATATAATATGCGATGCGAATAGTATTGTATACATTAACAGGATAACAATAGGAAACGTTTTATGTTTTGTGGTCCGGTAAGTCGGGAACGAGGCACGGTTACGACAATAATAATGATAATAATAATAATAATAATAATACGTATATGCGAGTGCGTACGATTGCGATTTGCAATCGATGGACGATAAGTACAGGCCGAAGCGATGAGTTTCCAATAATAAATAATAATTATTTCGTAAAAAAAAGTAATAATAATACATAGTGTTCTTCACCAATCGATGACGTAACATACTCGCATAATCAATACGCTTGTATAGTATTATATTACTATCATGATGATTTCAGAAGAAATTAACAAAAACGAAATTTGACATAAAATAGTACTACGTGAATCCGGTAAACGATATCATCACGGTGTAGAATGCCTAGTTGGTTATTCGTATTCAAGTGAATTACGATGACGATAAATTTGACTTGGTTTACTAGTGGGTTTCTAATGGTTACTACGGAAATATTAAATGAATTCACACACAATATGTTCACGAAACCATAACTCGAGGAACACAACATCATGTTAATTCTGGTGTTGTTATTATTATTATTAGACATCACGACGAACAAAATAATTATTAACCCTCAGCAACAACCGAAAACTATACTGCATGGAAGATCGATTTAATAGTTTAATTATTCACGTTATCGTCTGCAATTCTGCGTATGGTGTTTATAAAAAAGTTTATAAAATATTGGGGTTTTAGAGCATTGCAATGAATGTAATTTGTTTTCATAATACATACCAAGAGAATAAAAGAATGTCGAATATCTTCTTTGAAAAAATGCAATAATACGCAAAAATCATAACAACTAAATAAATTTCACATAATTAATGGTTATTGCGTTTCATTTGGATAAAACTCATATTGGTTGGTTGAATTAAAAAAAAAAAAAAAGATGGTATTTGGGCAAGTGAAATCATTTTATTATACATAGATCTCTTTTCACAAAGGCGAGTCGGTCAAAAGTAACGCGAAACCATGGTTACTCTACACCACGGATACTTGATAACGGTTACTTAGCAGCAGGAAACGTTGTAATGATCACATTAGCTAAAGAGAATATTATGTTTTATCGGGATGGACAGAACCGTAATGATATTTCCTGTAGTGTTTTATATGTGATTATAATTTTTGGTAAAATTAACTATATTCCATATATATGGACTGAGAAAGGATGATTATTCAATATTATTTGATTATTTTTTATTTTTGAATAATGTATATTTCACATAGCGGTTACACATTTTTCATAAATAATAAAAAATACAAGCTACCATAGTTTTTTTTCGACAAATGTACACGATAATGAGGTGTTCTCATTTACTGAAGTCGCGATATAGCATAGTAAATAATAATATTACTATGCGTGCGCGTACCAGTTTAATTGATTAATAATATTTATAAATGCACTTTAATGTCAAAATTGGCTTTCGATTAATGATGATTACTCTGTACACGTTTAAAACCATTAATTACAAATAACATCGTGTGGTGCGCTTATACAGTTTTTAAATACTAATTAATCTTTTGTATTCTATTGAAACCTCAGCGAAAATCATCCGAAATGAATGATTGCTCGAATGATCGTGTTTAATTTCGGTTTACTATTGAAAACCAACAACTCGGATGGTTGTAGTGTATTCTGAAAGCTTCTGGAAAATCGCGTTTGGACAGCGCTATCTACGCGTATGACGTGTGTAAATTAAAATTGTGTTCAGGGCCTTATTAAAATATTTTGAAACCTAAGGCAAGATGGAATATGTGACCTTTTATAGTCAACAGTAGGGTGTTCATATACCCTACTGTTGTTCTCTCACAGGTGGTTTAACCCTATCCCCACCACCAATGAGTTATGTACTTATGTATTATATAAAGCATTGTATATATGATTATTGATTACAATTGAACGTATATGGTCACTCGAGCACATGAAACATTTACATTCGTCGATAAAATACAATTAATTATCAATTGATATGTAATATGTACCAACTAGTCATCCATCAAAGTTCTGAATATTCACAAAAAATGCTGTGAATTTTATTCCGTATATTATATATTACCTATATACCTACATAGGGTATTTCAGCATGATTAAACCAACCCAACAACTTTTGTTCTATTCAATAATATTGTAATTATTTTTATTTTTTCAAAATAATATTACAACTATATACTGTGATACATAGTATGTATAAAAAAAAATTATATTCTAAGATTTTTACTTTCGGATCTTAACGTTCAAAACTTAAAATGTTACTACTGTTACTTACTATATTTTATTTTATCCAAAAATAAAGATAACCGTACGTATGTTGTGTTAAAATTTACTATACAAATTGAGTCAATTATTAAAATTTTATTTTGTACAAATTTTCAAATTTTTTAGAAGCTTAAATTTATAATTGCGTTGATTTGGTTCAGATTTAATCAGTGTTTTCAATTCGTAATCGGCAATCATTGGTTATACATTGGTATAATTATCGATGAACACAAGAAAAATTATTCAATTTCCAAATACTTCGATAAAAAAAAAAAAAAAAAAAAAAAAAATCAATTCACCTCCAACAATAGGTGGCGAACCTTTACAAAAAATGACTATTGGCTTTTTTTTTCTTAACGGTAGAATGATATGCTTTATTTTTAGTTCCAAGTTTAGAAAGGAAGAAAATATTAAATAAGCGAAGAGAACAAAACTGCAAAGTGAATGTAGATCAGTGTTTTAAAATTTATTTAAAGGTATAAAATATTAAAATATACTGATCAGAACAAAAGTTCTTGGCACTTGTCAAATTATACTGAAACATCCTGTATCCTTTTCGTTTTTTCTGTTACCCGCCACCCACCCACAAGTTGGTCATCCCGCGTGTCCCGTCATGGCGTCATCCTTTACTTTGCACGCAATCACGTAAACCCAATAATACGCTCATTAGAACGAGTATGTCGTGTGCGAGAAACGGCCTCTAGATCCGATAAATTGTTATATTTATTAACGCGTGACGGCAAAGATACATTTTTTTCCACGTCTCTTTCACTTACCCCGTTCACGCCTATCTCAATGACGGCGCGACCACATCGACTTTAGATATGCGCATTTTTACACCTTGGTATACGTTTTGCCGCACTCATAATTTCCTTATGGGAAAATATCGATTTTCAGCAGATCTTGTCGAGTCTCCTGTACTCTTTCAGTCTATACGATATTTTGTTATTATTATTATTATTATTATTGTTACGATTATTGGGCACGATCGATAACAACCATATGATGAAAATATACTGGTCAATATATGATTGTCCCCGGGAAGTTGGTTGTATAAGTTTATAACGATGATACTTTGGGTGTAACGTTTTCAGCAATACTGTGGTAGCAGCAGTCGTGGTATTATAAGCGAACTCCGGGTCCCGGAAATGCAATGCAACATTCATAAACGGCCGAATAATGGCATTCTAACCTCACGGGACGATATACACTCTTAAGAGCACGCAGCGACCGTGTCTTAAGACCGCGCGCGAAGGCGAGAAGATTAATCGCGTGCATATACGACGAGCTATGATTACTGTATAATGCAGCATGGGTAGTACATTATACTGTTTACTATTCAGAAACCTATTTTCTCGGTCTTGATTTTGTTATCCTTGACGGGTGGACGGTGGTGAACTCATAAAACGTGTACATACGCGTGGGGTGTGAAAAACATCATCTCTATACCACGCATGCATTGTGCGTATAATAATATTCTAATGGTTAAAAATTTAATTATTTCGCGTTGCGACTCCGGCAAGTTCAGCGAAATCGTTCGAGTGTCATCGTCGCGAATTTTCACGAGCTCTACGGCTTTCTATTGTCAACTGACGTTTCTTTTGTTGTGTGTTTATATGGTCACTATGTTCGGCCTTTTCAAGTCGGTGGTCTTATTGTTCGTAAACGAAAAAACGTCATAAAATAAGAAAATATAGCTCCGAGAGTCTCACGTACATAATAATAATAATAATAATAAGTTTATAACAATTGAGTATACGATCAAACTTGATATGATTTGTTCGTTTAAAATAACTATTCAACGAGTGTCACTACTACACTGAATCCGCACTACAACGTGCAACACGAGTTCACATGCAATAACGTTTTGTGATTTCCCGGACGAATATTGACTTTGCTCGTTATTAATAATAACTAAAACTCGGAAGTGATTGGATAGCTAATGTATAGACAGAATATGTATGCAAATTTACAAGAAAAAAAATTGTAAAATATACATGAAAATATATTAAATATGTAAAAACAATTTATAAATATGCATGAGAATGTTTTAAAATTCCAAAAGAAAACATCTAATGTCGTAATAAATATGCATAAAAATATGGGAAAATATATTTAAAATATAGCGGAAACTGGTTGATATTTTCTGCGATTTCGTAGAAGGATTTTTGACATTTTTAATATTTATACGCGATGAATTACGGACGGTTTTTGGTTTTCAGCTTGAGGTAGTTTTCATTAATTATTCATCGATAAATTAATGTTATTTTTTGATTTTTTTCTTTTAAGAATAATAACACTTTTGTAAAGTTAATTTTATAATATTTTTCCGTTACAAAATGAACATTTTAACGCACAAGCTATCGTAAATGTAGATCATACTACATAATTTATTAATTAATATTTTTCAACTTGTTCTGTACTTATATAGTATTTACAGTATTGATCAATTAAAAATGCTAAAGATCAAAGATAGTTACCATTAACTGATATAACAATATTAATAGTGTTAGGGAATTTAATTGTTTTGAAAATAATGTCATATATTATTATGATTCAAACTTTTATAAAAAAAAAACCAGCTAGATAAATTATAATGTCTTCAGTAGGTATAGTTCACTTATACCCACCGAAGGTTCCGTGTTTAGATACCTCTATAGTTATTATGTCGCTAACTCAAACCTACCGATTGCTATTTTATATTTATTTATCCTGGACCTGCAATCATATTATACACATTAATTATTGACATGCTCTGATATGTCGATATAATCTGATATGCCGGGTTATGTTCTGATAATTTTGCGTAATTTCATCGGTAAATAACTCACTTTGATTACTGGAAACGCGTTGAGTCATCATTTTACATTCCTTCCCAACATTTTTTTTACTACTTTTCTAAATTAACTCTTTACAGTCGTTTCTTTTGTTGCGATTTCTGTAGGTCATGTTATTATCTTTTCTTCGGTGAGTTCCATTTCGGTTTTTTGTTTTTCTTTTCGTCTGATAGACAATTGGTTTTCACTCATTACTTTATATGAGCCAACATGAAATATTTTCTTCAATATTTCTTCATAATATCCTTCCATGTTAATAGTTAAAGTGGTACGTTAGTCCGTAGTATTAAAAGGTTACCATCGTTTCTTAGATTTATCTACTTTATTGCATTTTGATTGTGGTTGTTATATAATACAGCCTTCGCGGTTCCGCATAGTATTTGCCACTTTCTTGTCTCATCATTTCTCGTTTGTACTATTGCCTTCTGTGTAATGAATTCCCTATACAGCAGCAGATGTCGTCACATTTTGGTATAGCGTGATTGCTCTCATAAAATATGCCACAACATATTAGTATATGCTAGCGAAAATAACAAGAAGAATTCTTGTTATTCACTTCGGAAATGGTAAACATAATAAAGATTTCTATTATTATATTATTTACCTAATTTTTGAACATATATGTGTGTGTGTGTGTAAACGGACTTTTATCAATCCGTTATAATATAAGTCACAATTATTACCAGAGGAGGATTGCTACATTATTAACGAGTTCAATTTTACTATTTTGCCATTCTACTATCCCCTTGCCCGTTTATCTCCGATGATGCTGAAGTTTAGAGACGTCACATAGCCATAGTCAACAATCGCACCTTTTCCGCGAATTCGTCGGAGAGCCGAGTGAGGAGTATCCAAATGCAAGGAAAAGACGATCTGATGGTAAATAATAATTATTATTATTATTATTGTCGTGACGAGCCAGCCGCGTTTTTCGAGTGTGCCTTTACCATACGCCGCGAGCGCACACATTTAACGTCAGGTACTTGTGTCGGCCCACGTACGTATATAGGCGTATAATATACCCACGCGTACATACAATACGACAACAATAACATAAAATATATATAACACGTATTATTTACACGTATTCCGACATAATAGGTGGTGCGGCTACCGCGGTCGTCTGTTCGGTGTCGGTACATTTGTAGGCTTACAATAATCTTATAAAGGTACCCGCACGCACACGGTCATTGATGTATTATATATTATTATATATTATATACACGTAAGAACGGCACGGGTAACGATAATAGTGCGACGACGTGCGAACAGCAGGACGAACAACCGCGGTAAAGGATGAAGGGATGTGGCGGCGGCGATACCTTAAAATATGTATAAATGATACGAACCAGTGATTTTCAATTTTTTTTTTTTGTTATTTCAAGACCCAGCACAATGTACTCTTCGTAAAAGTTCTCCCGGCACACGACTCCGTCATTTTTTGGGTATATTTTTCGAATAACATTATGACAATAGTCAATTATTAGATGGACATAATTGTCATAATATATATTAAATATAGACATTTTATACGTATTTAATGCCGTATGACCCCTTAGTCGCATTCATTTTCGGCTTTCGAAATAATTTATTCAACTCAATGTATCGCTCACGATAAAAACAAATAATCTTTAAGATCACGGCACGCCTACAGAAAATGTTCGCCACGGCACCCAGTTTGAAAACCACTGATACTGACGATATGATATACGTGTTTTTGCCACGCGAATATCACTGTTGTTTGTCCGCCTTTAGCGAAATAATAATAACAGAGAGAAAATATCAAATCAAATACATCTGTCCGAAAAAGAATATACGCATTGTCGGCGGTGGTTTTCGTGCGCTCCCGCACAAAAGTGTTGTTAAGTCATTTTCGACCGTTTTCTGCGACGATGAATGGGTCGGCTCGATTGAACATCAGCCGCCGACGACGACGCCACAACATAATTTCTCAATGGATTACTGTTCCACGTCATTCCCTCCTCTTGTCTCTCCTTTTCAATAAAATTCTCGAGTACCGGGTGTGTGTGTATATACTATATTATATATATTATGTGTTTGTAGTATATATACGGTCGGTTGTAAATTTTTCTCCACTCGGATATTATAAGTATAAAAGTATTATAATATTATTAAATCACACGACATCCCTTACACCGTCCGGAGCACGATTAAATACTACAATTATTATATTTTCTGAGCCCAAAAAACGTTCTACGAACGTCATAACAAGTCGAAATGGTCATTTAATTATTTACTCTTGATCTCTCCATCGATAAATAAACGAATGAATCAAACTAATTTGCATTTTATTAAGTAAGTAAAAAGCGCTTTGATTCTACTCTGATGATCGTACTTCTCGAACGGTTTCTATATCTAGAAGACTAGAAATAATATAATACAGTAAAACTTCTCTATAACGGAATCGTTTGGGACTAAACATTATTATATTAATAATATTGTATTATAAAATGATATCTAATTAAGGTGAACTTACTAGTAAAATGCAAACGTGTGTAGTAACGAATAATATAATATATTGACAATTAGTCTTGTATCGACATACATCGTGATCGGTATGGCCATGGCCATGAATTATTTTTTGTTTTTATAAAGATTGACTAGGTATAGAGAATTCGAAATATACCTACTTGTACCGTATACGGTCACGTTCATAAATGTATACAACATTTAGATTTACTTAATAACACAATTAAAATAATAATATTTTGAATTTTCAACCTTCTTACCTTCAACCTACACGGTACAAAAAAATAAAAACAAATCTAACAGTATTAAAATGAAAGTTATATTTTTAATAACATTTAAATTTTTATCAGAATACAAAGAAATATCAGTATAGTATTGAAACTTTTAATAGATATTGAAAAATAAATATTAATAACATAAAATGCTGACGTTTTATTTATGCAAAAGTTGGCGTTATATATTTTATATCTTATCTGAAAATATAATCAATTTTATCCTACTTGAATCTTAAAGGTCTTTATAAATAAAAAAACTAACCGGCTAAATCTTTCAATTTTTTTATCTTGAATAAAATGGCTTAGGACTACTCTGGTATATTGGAATTTTCAAGTCACAACAGACAAAACTATTATTTTTATCGAAATAAACATTAACCGTTAAGCTATAAAATTTAACATAGTTTTAATTTTTTTTTATTAAATTTTCTCTGAGATAATAAGAAACTGAAAATGCCATATTCTTAATAACTATGTGTGTTATACTTTTAGTTGAGCACTTTGTAATACAATAATCCAAACAATATTAACCGGAAAATAAACGAAATGGATGTCAACAACAAATTTTCGAATTTGGTATCCATACTATTTCAATAACAAATTATCAAACACTTTTTATTAATTAATTATTAAATCTCGCCTTTGCGTAGGTTATGTATTCCAAAGCAAAAAAAGAACTATACAAAAAACTATAGATCTCGACGATATAATGGCCAAAAAATATTTTATCAGTACCGTAAATCAGCGGAGAGAGTGCAAAAATTATGTTTTCCCGACTTTAAAACCATTGCATTAATAATTTGTGGAATCTCTTAGTATTATTTTTATTATCAATGAATATTATTCCAATAAACAAAATAACAATAAACTACTTCAGCTTTTATCCCTCTGGCTTTTGTGATTGTTATAGAAATGATAAAAACTATAATTAATCTAAGACACAACATTATAATACGATTCAGTCAAACATAATAAAGAAACAAAAATCCTAAATTCTATCGTATTTGAAATGCTGACAAGACATTTATTCCGGCTTGCAACTTAATTATAATTAATATTATAAATCTGTTAAAATATGTACCTTGAAACAATAATGTGCATTTTGTTGGAAATTGTATTTTATTAAACGGTTTTTTGGTTTTTACATAAATCTCTTTATGTTTATCCAACAAGATTCAGTGAATTAAAAAGGCATTAAAGTTCTATCTCATTCAACGTTCAACTTTAATAATAATCTTAATCTACTCACATTTAAGTAATTAATATAAAATGTTTTATATTATACAGATGAAAATAACGCGAACAGATATTTACACGGTGATTTATTTTTACTACGAAACAAAAAAAATTATAATATCTTAGTTAAATTAAGAGATTAGTTACAGTTATTACTGTTATCATTATTATTATCATAATTGTTTTTTCTTATTGACTAATAAGTTGGATATAATATATTATTTCCATATCATAAATCATCAGTGAGATGTATATATTATCAATGTAATATTTTAGTATTACAGTTTTAGTGAATCGAGTAATAATGATTAGATTTTAAGTCCATATGCGTATCAAAATAGTGTGCATAAAAATAAAAATAATAATTGTTTGTCATTTAAAATCTACGAGTCTAACTGTTAAAGCGTGTCATAATAATGAAAGACATTTTGAAAACAGCAAGATGTATAAAACATTTTCGTAAGAACACTATAAAAATATAACAAACTTTCACGTGGCCTTTTTAAAAATAATCGATTTATCAAAGCCGGTTATAGGAGATTATACTTATATAAGTCAAAAGCGTATTTTCAGATTCCATGAAATATTAATGAATCATGGTTTAATAATATACATATTATTAATATAAGACGATATAAATAATTAACTATCACGAAGTAAATTACTTGATGTATATACATATATATATATAAATATTATCATTATTCATTAATTATTTCTTTTGCCTTTGAAGTATTTTTGATAACTTACTTAAGTTATTAATTAATATAAAACAAATGTCATACTACTCGAGCTTAATATTCTATAATGATATAATAGTAAGTAATAATTATCTTTGATAAAACTTTGATTTTAAATTGAAATTCTAAGTAACATTACGTGAACAAACTAACGTATACGTTTATGCGCGCACGTTTATCTAATCAAAAATGTATACGAAACGAATATAACATACACTAACATGGTTTTTCATAGTGACTTAAAACATTTATAAGATACCTACTAAATATTACTATTTTTATTTATATTAGTATTTTGTAGACGTTTCACAATTTTCAAAATATTTTAATGAAATTTGGGCGTTTATGGAATATTGTTCGATTCTTATCGATTGTCCATCAAATTATTAACAATTTGGTTGAACTACTTTATCATTCATTTTTTTAAGTATAGACCAATTCACACCCAACATCTCACTCAGAATCCTTTTTTCGAGAGTAATGAAAATTGGTTTCAAGTTTAAAAATAAAACACAGCAATAAAATATACCCACCCCTGTATTTCACCCCGCCTAGGAATGACGTCTTTTTTAATTTAGTACATTATTTAACGTACTTGAAATGTTATTGTTAACGATGTGTGTCCGATTTTATAGTGTAGGTATATGGAGAAAAAATATTATTTTGTTGTCGTTCAAAGTAAATAAATAAAAACTTGTATACGCACGCGTTGTGCAAATAAATACGAAAATCGGTCGATCAGTTTCGATAATGACATATATACATAATGTTATAATGTGACGTATATCGTATTATATATTTTTGTTGTTTTAATAATAATAATAATAAATATTATTAACCGCGACGGAAGATGAAAATAATTTTGTTCGGTGACTCGGCTGCACGTTTATTTTCGTTGTATTTATAAATAATTTAAACCAAAAGCGAAGTGTGCGAACGTGTACACCAAACTCGTTGACGATCCAATTAAAACTGTTCATCCCAGCCCTGTGTAGTTGGTGTACATTATTATGTGCGTATAATAAGGTTGAGAAAAGCTGTTAAGAATGTCGGCGCGTGTACACGAAACAGCGTCTTGACGGGGGGGGGGAGGAGGAGGACGAACGTGTAAAAAGACGAAAACAAAACTTTTCATCGTCCATGCCCACGGGTTGGTTAAGTGCGGCTATTGAGAATAACATTGTTGCTATGATAAATTCGGCGAAATACCCGCCGGATAGGGGTCGGATAGGGAACGCGCACCGCCCGTCTCGAAATCCTCGTGAAATAACAATAATCGTAATAATATATTATGTGTACCTACACCTAACGACTGTGGGGCTATATACGACGCGCAGACCTGGCCCGGACGAGCAAGAACGATTCATTAATTAAAAAACAAAAGGTTCGCGAACACGACCGGCATAAGGCTACAGGTAGAAACAGTGGTAGGTAATAATCTATCACAGTTTTGTTCGGGGCCACGTGCGCCGCACATTCGACCTACGTGTAATGTCGGGCGAGCTTCGCGCAGAGGAAATGATGGGCTTCAAGATCGCATACGGACCGTGATTAATGTGAAGCCGTTGCGGCCCGGTTCCACGCCACCGCTGACGACGACGACGCACGGGGTAATCCAAATGATAATAATAATATTGTGTGCAAATAATAATATTATATGCTCTCGCTTGGAAATCGATTTCGGAAAAACGACAAATGGCCAATCGTTTCGTATACCGCGGTCCACTCGGGGCAAGTTCCCACACTATATAGCAGGTTAGCCGTTACTTAATTTATGTTTATACCTATGTATCTGCTACAAGAAAAAAAAATACAAGTACAACATTTCCTATGCGGCGATAAAATTTAGTAAAAAAAAAAAAAAGGAAATAAACTCAAGGAAACCAAATGATATTAAAATATTATTAGATAAAATAATTCATCCAAAAATCACCTAAAATATTGCAGGTACCTAAGTTCCGACACTAAAAAAAAATACATCTAATATAATATGCAAATTCCTGTGCGAATAAAAATAATAACAAGTATGCCTTTCCACTTTATTACCACTTAGAAGTCATTCTAAATGTAATTGATTGAAATCGGTTTGTTTTTGTAATTTTGTGTTTCATAAAAAAGGACTTATGTCCTTTTTATCCTTTAATTCCATTAATCCTTTAATCCAATTTATAATCCAATATTGAATTAGCATACACATATTACGTGTTTTAATAATACATCAGTCGTTTGTAATGTTGCCTGCGCATGTATAGCGATGCATTTCACTTTATCGACGCGTAGCTCGTAGGAAATTTCATATTTTTATAATTCATTCGTGTACCGGTATATTATATTTATTTCGTTACGTACACATAACATGGAAACGTTTGCCGGCTGTGTTTCGTGTGGAAACTTACCTAGGGCATTCGAACTAAACAAAACTATGTACATTTAATTTGTCAGTCAGTGAATAAAGTATTCGTTATAATTTTTATCCGTGTATATAAAATTGTTCACTACAATATTATAGATGTACCTTGTTTGGATAGAGACTTGTGTACCGGCACATATATATATATATTTTTTTTTTATTAGAAACTTACAAGACCATCTGCATGGGTTTCCGCCTGAAACACCTTGTGCGGAAACTTATATCGCCCGTCCAACACTCGTAGTTCGTACTATACACATTCCAAGGCGTGTGCTGTTTTTTTCAACGTGAACCGCACGTACTATTGGTCGGGATTTTTTCATTTTTTTTTTCGCCAAAAATATTGTAGTCGCTCTTACGGTCTTGGGTTAAGTGTATGGTGTGTCAGTATTCAACGTTTTTTCCCCCTCTTTTACCGCTAAAATGTTATTCATTTTCTTTTTTCGTGTTTTTTTTATTATTATTAATTTTAAGCGACAATAAAGGTATACAACAATAAAACCCTTTGAGTGAAACCGAGGACCGTGTATACCAATCTCTTATGTACGAATAATTTGTTTCTTTTTCCGGGATCAAACTATATATGTTGGCTAGTTTAAATCAGTATTTTAAAAGGTCCTTGGTGAATTCTATATTTTCTATTAAACATTTAACGCGGTAGGTAAAATGTCATTTTTTCTCAGTAATTTTTCCAAATGAGAATAAGCGCTCTATCCCCTGAAAAAACTTGGAGGTATAATATACTAACTTGTTCCGCAACGCTTTATTGTAATATGTTTTGCAGGTAAAACGAATAACTATGTTGGTTTTGTGACTTGAAATTTGTATGTAGCACATAGATTAAAATATGATTTTTTTTATAACAAATGTATTTAGTATTTTATTTAGTATATAAGGATATTTAATCATTTTAATCCATGATTTGCATAAGACTAGTTCGTTTTAAATTTTAATGTATTTTCGAAAACGATACTATGAGAATATATAATATAATCGAATATAAAACCATTATAATTAGGACCCGGATTTGTTTGCATTTGATGTTTTTTTATTTTTGAACAGTCCGAAAAGTAGCTAGGTTATAATTACAAGTATTATAGTCAATAGATTCGAATTAATACAAAATTTTATTTTGTATATTGGAGGTTTTTAAAAGCATTAATATTTTGGTTTTATATTTAAACTTATATAATATTTATAGATTAAAGTTAACCTACGTTTTTCACACTCTTATAAGTCTTACCCACATATACCTATAAAAATGGCTAACTAATACTTGTTTTCTCATCTTATTTCATAAGTTGTTTACATATTTGTACACCACATTTTGTTGCCCAATTTTTTGGAAATTCGATTGTGAAAATATTAAAAATAATTCAAAAATAAAAAAATGTTTAGTCAATATGCACTTTAAATATATGCATGCAGGTTTTTATGCGTAAGCATTTTAACGACAAAAGATACAACAAAAAAAGTAGGTTTATCTTTTAACCAAATATTTCAAATACCCATAACCTGCACGAATCTTATTAAAATATATATTTCAAAAGTTATAAAATGTCTATAAAATGTTCATTGTATTGTATAGTTAATGGAATACTAGGTGGATACCGGACACCGGTGATAAAACCCGATTTCGGTTGAAGTTTTTGCTATAATTTTTGGCCGTGTTTTGCAAATATTCGGAAAACATTATGAAAATTTAAAAAATGACACCATATAGTATTTACTATCAAAAACCTCACATGATAATGTTAGAGTAATACTTTCTATCCAAATCGTCGTGGAATAACCGTAATATATTAATATATTCCTGTACATATATATTCCTCGGAATCTAAATAAAAATAAAATCATTGTTCAATGTCACCATTTTCGTGCGAATACTATTATATTAATTCGTCGAAATTTCCTTGCAAATGATTATTACAGACTTTTTACCACCGAGGAGCGCGAAACATCCGCTGCTTATCCGTATCTCCTCCAACCACAAGCGCATTGAGTTGAGAGAAACTCGTACACCTCGGTCTCTTTATACCCGCGTACATACGGCGTCGTATCAGCATATTGTGCCCATGATAAACAACGTATATGTCTGTATATTAAGTCTCACGTCGAGGATTGACGATTTCAAAAACCACTCACTCGTGCGACTTAAACCGCATTTAGACATCGCGATGAAAATATCCCCCTCTCACCCGTATGTGCGTCTAAACCGACTTCTACAAAATATCCCGCTTGCTATACTAAACTGATATAGGAAAAACATCGAAAAAAAAAAAACATCAAATCAGTTTTAACAATCGCAGTTTTTAATAGGTTAATAATGTTATGACGCATCGTGGTACAAACGAGGGTCGACGTTTGTCTTCAAACCGTTCGTATTTCATACATAAAAAAATATTATAAAATTTTAATAATTATTAATCTCGAGATATTAGAATACGGCTCACGCAGTTTATTTGCTTATTATTTGCCTTGGACTATCTGTTATTATAACAACAAAATGTTCGTCATTTTACTTAGGCTGCACAGTTTCCCCTTTATGATATCGTTAGTGTTCATAACAAACGTATGATAATGTTTAAGTGTTTGTATATACACACAAACATAAAAAAGTAATACCATTGCGAGTCACATGGCCATCGCAAGATTAAAGTATTTTTTTTCTCATTCCGTAAGATTGCATTGGACTTTTTTTCATCCCCTCAGAATTAATCCCCCGTTGAATGCATTTGTATATATTTATACCCTCGTAATCTTGAGAAAAAAAATCAGTAAGTTTTGATTAAAAACCATCTGGATTACATTTTAATGAACACTTTCCCCGTCAACTTATAACAAAATTGGACTGGATCGAGGTGGCCATATTTGAATTAAATAAGATCACGAATCTTGTACCCATGTTATAAATTATCACCACATAAATTACGAACATGTTTTCTTAATTGTTGTTTATAAGTCACTACAAATTGAACCGGTCGGAATATTACGTAGTATACAATTAATTTACGTTAAAATCTATTCAGCTTTACATTTTACAATAACGATATACATTTATTGTTAAGTATTAAATTATTCACCATAATATCGTATTTTATTCGACAAAACGAATCGTTTGTCATCAACTTGTTTACATTTTATTGTATGATTTCATACCAGTATACAATATCGGTAAAACAATAAAGTTTGAAAAACAAATGAAGTCGTCGTGTTTTCAAAGAAAAGTCAATTATAGAAAGTTGTTTTTTTTATTATTTAATTAATTTCTCTAATCAATAGTCATTACCATCATAACTTATAACTTAGAGTTGCCATAAATTCAAAATTTTCCTTAACTAAATTAGATATTATATACCAAATCAAGGTTAACTTTTTGTTTTTATATTTGTACACCTAAGCGCAATTAAAAGAAGTTTATGATCGGTGTAGTTTTTATTCATACTTCCGAAAGTTTATCACGTTTAGACCGGTGTTTCCGAATTGTGTGCATGGTTTTCTCACGGCAGAACCGAGTAGCGTGCGTGATTTGATTTTAATATTTATTAATTTAAAATGTATTAATTATCAAAAACACAAAAAATTATAATATGCTCATCTAACCTTTAATTTGATTTGAAAAAAAAACTATTAAATATGCGAATAATTTCATGTTATATTTATATAACTTGTATAACATAAAAAATAAATATATAAAAATAAGTTTGACTAGATTAAAAAATTAAACTGATAAGTTGTATTATGCAAACTTTTGCTTAGCTCAAAACGGGTTATTGTGGGTTTATATATGGCAAAGATTTTCAATCTTTTTTGAATTGCGACCCCCCATTTTTATTTTATTGTACTGCGACCCCTTCAAAAAAAAAAAAATGTTGTTTAATTCATCAAAATTTGATTTAATCACTGAAAAAATATTTATATAGTATACGAATTGATTAATTAACACTTAAGAATTTAATTTAATTAATAAGAATTTAAGATTACGCTCCTCAGCATGTTGTATATAAAACAAAATGAAAAATGAACTTTATTTTATATTTAAATAAAATGGAAAAATCATTTCATCTATTATTTTTGGCGACCCCCAAACCTATCATTCGCGACCCCCAGATTGAAAACCTCTGATATATGGCATAACCCTAGAAAAATGCGATTTAAGGGTGTTCAGGATTAAGTTACAAATTGTAATATGGTGGTTACAATTAAATAAAAATGATTTTACATAATTCTGTAAAATTTTTGTTTTCCAAATGTAAACATTACTGTACTATTATAATATATTTTTAATAATCGGCCAAAACCGGTCATCTGTTTAAACTTTTACGCACGCATTTCGAATCTGTCACAAAAAATACGCCCACGCAATTGAGTTCTGGTCAAACATCACTCGCCATTTTTTTAACACGCAATTCGATTATGACTTTATTTAACCCCCTACAGTTCTTCAACTTGTAAAAAAAAAAAAATCTTAAAACCCATATGGACGGCCATGGTTTCTGGGCTCTCTTTAAAAAATATATCAATAAAAAAATCGTTTGTTTTTGTAATTTAACAAGGTCAAGTGATTGTGAACAAAGAAAAGAGTAAAAGTAAACAATTACATTAAAGTACAAAATTAGGGTCCACATAGAGTTAACGAACTTTCACAAATGAGGATATACAGGATGGCCAATGGAAATTTACACAGTGCGATATTAAATAATAGAAAAATTAAAAATGATCCAACACAAAACTTTATACAAGTAGTGTTAATCAAAATACGTTATGGTAATTTCATGTGCGTTTCGTTATTTATATTGAATATCAATATTAATATAGTCCTTACTCGGTACTGGCCTTTTGATTTGCTGTGCCATTCTAAAGCAAGTGTTCGTGCACTCCGGAAACCCAAGTGGGTGGGCCGCGCTTTATTCTTGGTCACAAGACGTGTGTCCACCGTACAATGTAGTACCCATTTCTTCGTGTTGACTATAAAGTGTCCCACGCCGGTTCTTATTCAGGATATTCAAAACAAACCGCATTTATTCTTAATGGTTGGAATTTACTTGATTATAGCAGCTTTTTAGTGGTTGCTCGTATCCGTATGTTAGAATGGAAAAAAACGTACATTACCATTATACGTAAAATTGTAGGTGCCCTAGGTGGAATGTTTTACATTATTTTTCCACATTTCCATGTGCAAAATGTTTACAGATTGCAGACTTATGTATTCATCGTAAGTGTTTGTCGTCCGTCTGGTGTTGGCTGTACGTGTACGAAACCAGCAGAAGACCGTTTCCTACAGGATCGGATGGCCGGGACTTAGGCGAATCAAACGGAGTATCTAGTGGCGGTGATAATCACCAAACCGGAACCTGTGTTTTCTGCTTAGCCGGATTCCAGATAGTCCTTAATTAATCACGGTTACTCCGGGCTTTGTAGTGGTTGAAAATGGTTGATTATGTTTCTAATCTGTGCGAAAAAAAAAATGTTTACGTATCGATACATTACCGTTCACTCGTCGTCCTTAACCCTTTCATGCGCGTACCATCTCGTAAAGTTCTTTATCTATCGGCAGTTCGTTAGTCGCATGATATAACGCATCCACGAGATGCGTGACGTTGCTCAAGTAAAAACTTTTTACGGTACCAGGTAAACCAAACGTACAACATTTGCACACAGCCGTGTGGGCTGAAGACGTTTATTGGACAAACACTCTTCCCGCGTTGTTTGTTCACAATAATGGATAAACAATAACGTTCAAACATGATAATAATAGTAATAATACATGAACAACTCCTCGCACGTCTACGTTCACCATCATACTCCATACGTACCTATGTACCATTTTCTGCACAGCAATTCGATAAAACATATTCTGCAGTTTACCGGATAGTTTATTCTTACTATAGGTAGTTTTATTTTATTTTTTATTTTTCGTTGTACTGTTATTCGAATATTTTTAACTTTGTGCTGCGCATTTTGCAAACGAATAAATTAGACGTAGACCGTAAAAAATTATAGTTCACGTAATAACAATAATAATAATACGTCTGTACAAAAACAATAAAATCTCGCAGTGAAACATTGTATAATATAGTTAACACTGCACCATTTTTTATAGGTTTGAATAAGCGTAGCACGCTTATACACACACACACACACACACACATACTCACCACCCCATACAAGATTTCAACTCATTATCTAACAAACGATGATGATCACTTCATCTGTCACCAACATATAGTTATTAATAATTATTAACTTCTAATACGTTAACGACGGTATGCATTAGATTAGTGATTCTTAACCAGTGGTCCGTGGCCCCCTAGGGGTCCGCGGCAGTCTTTTCTTTCCAGTATTGAGTCCGTTTACAAACGTTTTTAAAATTAAATTTTAAAAATATTAAAAATAAAATTATTTATTTTACGTTTTTATGAAAAATTAAGTGTAGTAAAAATAATTATAAACATGATGTTTTGATATGTCTTCTTATGTAATTTGTTATAGAAAATAATTATTATAATCTTGGTCATGGTAACATGAAATGTTTTGTAAAAAAAGGTATTCGAAAAGAAATTGGTAAAGAAGTCCTCGATTTCTAAACATTTTTCACCATGGGTCCAACATCTACAAAAGATTAAGAACCGCTGTTCGAGAGTGTTTGACAACGATGTATTTTTAACTTTCGATATAATTTTTATTTTTCCGACACCGTAGGGCGATATTGGAAAGTGTCAATTTGCAATAGGTACGCAATAACACAAAATAATAGTAGTTACTTTTACATAGAAAATGAATGAATTTAAAGTGCATTGATTGTATAAAAGCAACGGCGCAATTTTACGGGAGGGGGGGGCGTCATAGGAGCAATGCTCTCGGACCATTTTTGATCTACCCGTTGTTAAATAACTTTATTCAACTGTAGTGGTAATGTTTATGTTTTCAAATTTCAAATATGTATATAAAATTACAAAACACCGATACAAACGTATATCATGCGGGGGACATTACCAGCCGAACGCAGCTTTGCAAGCTTTCACCGGTATATAATGTTTATATATTTTACAATTAAAATATGATATTTCGTCTACTTAAGTGTACTTGCCAAAAACTATATGCTTGCATAAAGGCTACATTTTAAACGCATTAAAGGCCGTTAACCGAAATGATAGTAATTTATTATATTCTATGGTCTATATAATTCTATATGACTATGTGACTATTATATACTGCAGTCGCTAAATCGTTGTGGATTTTTAGACGAAACTCGTACATGGCGGACCACCGGCGTGGAATGCGTTTTAGGTATGCAAATCGGCACACAAGCGGAAAATCGATGAAAGTCCCTGAACATTCGTCGATTCAACACGGCTAGATATCGTTTACGGCGCGCACATACGCGGTACACACACAGAAGTTAGGTACACGTGTTTATCCCAGTTCACGGTCCGCTGATTATCTTATGAATGAACCGGCTATAGCTATGGTATTCTTAGGGTCCTCGACGAGAAGAGTCAAAATACAATAAAAGAATAAAAAAATAATAATAATAAAACGTTGAAAAAGAATCTTTGTGTTATTGTAATTCCAACCGAATTCGATGGCAATTTTTCAGAATGACTAATACCGGTGTGATCGATTGTGGATTGGATCCGCCCACTCAACGTACAGCTGCTGCTGGGTACATTACCGCAATCTTGTTAACGACAATCATTAACACGGTCCAATGGTTTTTTTGTCAATTTTTTCTCTTTTTACGCGACCCCTCACCAGCGGCTCACTATACATATATTATGCTGCTGCTGCACTATGTGTATATAGTCGATATTGTCACACCCTCGACGAGTATAATTCATAATACAAGCACGGCTACTACTATACTGTTGGCACGCACTATGTCGGGAGAAATCCACTACAATAATAATATAATATCTGCACTCCAGTCGTACACTCGTATGTCTACTACTATTATACCTGACAGTATAATGGTTGCACAGTCTCATCAATCTTAAAAATACCAATGGCTATAATAGGTGGTACTTAAGGCACTCTTGTTTTGTTCCGACGAAAAATATGCTCATACCATTTCTATTAAAATATTCATGGACATTTAAGTATATTTAATAAAATCATCGATGCATGTGGCTGTCCAACAAAAGAAAACTAATAAAATATCAATTTTTAATCATATCTATTCTTCATCCCAGGAATTGTCATTTACGTGGCAGCGTAATACAAATACTTCGTAATACAAAATAAAAATACAAATACTCGAAATCTATTTTGAATTCTTGAATATAAGTTATTGTTCGAAGGTGTAATAATCAATTAGGTACATAATAAATTCAAGATACATTATTATACATGTCTAAATAGTAAATAGTATATGAACGTACGATATAAGTATGAATTAAGTACTTGAATAAATTAGCGTTCGATTTTTTTATTTAATATGCAACTTGTGGATTTCAAACAGTAAAAGGTATAAATAATATTTTTGTATAAGGAGCTCATCATAATGTGTTAATACGTGGGAAAGAATATACGAATATAACACATTAAATTGAGATGTAAATAGATCATTTTTATTCACTAGCGTTCAAAATTATGTTATTTTTATTGATATGATATTATAAGTGAATATCAAACTTTATGCTTGATTATATTCCATTATGGTTTAGTATTTAAAGTTAAATTTAAATATTATCATATTCCTTTCTATTAAAAATTTAGAACTAGGTGTAAATATATTATTTTTCACGATATTATTTTAAAACAAATGTAATTTTTAAATTTTTAAATTTGGTGTCATAAGATGAATTTTACATTTTCATAAAATTAATACATATTTAAAGAATTAGTGAGTTATTTTACTGTATAGCAGTAAATACACTATTATTATGACTATCATTAATATATGTTATCAATATATTATAAATTTGTTGTATAATTTTCGACTTTTCAAATTTATTTCTGTTTTTCTTCAGATGAGACAAGAATCTACTATAAGTAATAGTTAATAAATAAATGTTTTGAAAACTATGTTTATTCTTATTTATAAGACAAAATGAACAGTTTTAAAATATTGATCGAACCAAAAAAAAAATGTAATTAAAAACCGTTGTATTTTTTAATATCTTTTAGATTTACAATGTTAATATTGTACTAAAAATTTACACTCCAAACTTATTTTAAAATAGTTTTTTCATTCCTATACGTATATCTTATTAATAATCCCATTTAAAATTACAGCTTCTTAATACAGTCCGTAATGTTTACAGCGTACGCTATACATATTAAATTAAAATGTTAACCAAGTTACAGTACGCCAAAAGTGGAATATTCTGTTTAAAAGTCATACGTAAAATAAATTGAATTAATTATTTAAATTTATTTATATTAAACTAATTATTTACGTAAGTAATAGTAATTTACTTTCACTCGAATACGAACACTGGAATTATTCCTGTATCTAATACTATATTCTATAACTGGATATTACAGTGAAGATTAATACATTACTGTAGGTAATATAGATATTATATAACATTATAATAATATTATGATTTGGTGTTCCGAGATTTGAAAAAAACTCTGACATTGTTGGTATTTTTAATTCTCTTTGGAATTTTTTGGGTTAAACACAAACAATGTTGAGCAGAAACGTTAATTATGTGTGCGGTTTAATTGAAAAACCACATGGCACATACTATAATATTATACATACCATTAAAAGCAAAGATTATAAATCGTCGGGGTTTTCACCTAAGTATATAATGGACTTTTGATGACAATATTATATTGTCGACGTATACGCACATTAAAGTCTGGACATTATAAATCGGAAGACATTTTGTAATATCATTGCGCCATTCAACCAGCTTATGACGATATCATTATTCTTCATTTCCATCCACGACGGCAACGTTTTGTAATTTCGTACTAGCATTTAAATTCGTGTATGAATTAACGTTGCATTTGTTAGCTAGGTTTTATCGAGGAAAATTAGTTTAAATACACACAACATTCTAATTATTTTCAAAACCATATTGTAAAGCTTTTGCATCATCATCATCATATACCTGCGTTCGCGGTGAGTGTAAATATTTACACCGCAGTACGATATTATAATATGTTCATACGTTTGAACAAATGCTGCGTTTACTACTGGATCTAGCCGTGGAGTGTTAGTGTTATATGCACGCCGTAAAAAAAATCAAATCGTGCTTAATTCGATATGATATTACGCTTTTACGGTACGAGTACATCATACTAACCGAAAGAGGCCATGTAAAAGTAGCATGTCGTCATAACGTACGCAATATTTTATTAACCATATTGTATTGAACTACAAAAATACGCTTGTATAGAATGCGTCTAGGAGAAGAAAGAAAAAGAACCCACTCGGATACCATTATAAACCGCACGTCTCTTTTAAGAACTCAAAATCCGACGTCCATCAAACTGGGTCATGGTTTGGAATCTCATCAATAGAACGACGATAAATTTAGCCATTGATTTTTTACGGTCCCGCTGCACTCATTGGTACGTTGGACTGCGTTGATATTCATTGATTTATTTTGCCCATTCGCCAGACGTTACGAACAAACGAACACGATATACTAGAAATCCAATTGATAGCATAGGTACCATATTACATGCTCCTGATGGAATCTGCTATCAAAGCGACGAAATACTTGTGACTATATTCTATTTCTATCGCTCCAAAAAGCGTAGTTTACGTGACCAAGGACGTTGTTTATGTGAGAAAAATAGAAAAAAACATCGATTTCACGATATCCATCGTGTAGAATCTACACTGTAGATAATAAACTATTAAGGGACACGGCAACAAACATACGAGATGATTAGCATTGAATTTAAATGTAATATCGAGGATATATTTTTCAGAATTTTGAAAACAGGATGGTGTCGTGTAACAGAGACTATCGACCGCGGAGCGGTATAGAAATTCGGCCACGATGTTTATTTTTCACGTTTTTTGGTATATTTGGAGAAAAAAAAAACCCCCATCACCCGTATCCAGCGACGGACCACGCGTTTACCGACATAAGTACTGCGTGCGAGTAATGCATAAAAAAAAACTTAGTAACAATGATAATAGCAAAAAAAAAAAAATCCCCTAAGGGGTGGACACTGGGCGCTAAAAATGTTTTATGCATTTTTTCCCGACGTAATATAATTTATAAACCATACAATATATACATACAAACCATAATATGCATGTGTGCACGTATGTACGTGTGTGTGTGTGTGTAAAAGTGTATAATATGCGTGCGTGTAACGCAAGGTATAAAAATTTGCAATTTGTCGTTTAACACCCTGTGCTTTATAAACATTTTTTGTTCCTAGCCAATGACGTAATCTTATGAAAATTGTTTTGAATGTATCAAATGTATGTAATTTTTAACGCATTATATTATATTAACATATTATTATAAATACCAATTCTACTATATTTGTATACTTATGCAGTAACTATTTTTTATGACTCCAATGAATAAGATTTTATTACACGCATCACTTTTTGCACAACCCAAAGTGCTTCGTAGTACACACACCAGGCGTGGATTCAGAGGGGCATTTATGGGCTATGGGTGCCTGAACACCCCCTGTGGTGGTGGCATCAACTCAAATATTTATTTTTATGATTCACGTTAATCATGTAATTTTTAAAAATATTCGATTTTTCGAATTTAGTAAGAAGCACTCCAGAAAATTACGGTTACGATATATGTAAAGAATTAACCGTTTTTATTTTGTTTAAAATAAATTAATAATTAATCTACTTTACATTATTAAATTAGTTCTAAATTAAAAAGTTATGCATGATTTTTTTTTTTTTTTTAGCTCTCTAGTTAAAATTTTCTAGATCCGCGCCTGACACACACACAGTTTTAGGTCCTGGTGCAATGTGTACGGTTTTTGTGCGGTTATAAATAGACGACGTATATAGGTACGTACGACTTCGACCTGTAGCGCGACACAACAACAGCCTGTTATAATATTGTTTATGGTCCGGTATCGTTGCTTTGGTCGGGGCACCACCGCCGCGGTAGTTAAATGCCCGTGAAATTACGTGTCCCCCGCCCGCCAATTCCGTTCCCCCCTCGACTACATGAGGGTGTATGGTTACTACCATATGTACCGCAATGCTGAATTCGTAACGCTTCGTGTGCCGCGCGCGCGGTGGTGGCATCGATAACATGGTCCCATTGAGAACGGCTGCAGCATATTATAATAGTTTGTAATACGTCGCTCATCTTCGCGGCTGCAGCGACGGACGCACTCGAGTGCGAATGATATGGAAAATAAATCGGCGGCGGAGGCGTATTTGTATATTATAGACACACGTCGTGCATGTACGCGTACATAATAGGTATGCCAGCGCAAAGCATAAGATTGTAAGATTGTTGTACACACAAAAAAAAAAAAAAAAACGTATAACACCGTGTACCTATATGCGTGATGTGCGCGCGCGACAAACGGTTTCGAAAATCTTCCCGACAGATGTGATGTTGGTATTTGGCACACACGCACAGCGAGCCCACGAGTGCAAAGCTAAGTGTGGCTAATGACCGGGCTGGGACAATATAAGAGAGAAGCACCTCTCTACAAGACGGCGACTATATATATATATACGTGACTTGACGCGCGCATTGTCCGGGTGAAGTCAAACAAATACGCGATTTACCGACCCCGCACACATATTGTGTACTTATAATATATAATATTATAATGTACATTATACGCGTTATAATGTATGTATAGGCCTGCATTGTGTACGCACTGTGCCTATACTACCTACGTAGGTATATACGCGAACGCGTGCAACAAAAGAAACGAATTATGGTCGGCGACGGACACATCTTATATCCTCGTCCGTGACTTATCACGCGGAAAATTGCTCGTGTGTGTATACAATATATTATTATTATTATTATTATACGCAGCAACGTTCGTCGTCCACCGCACCCGTCCGATTTGCCTACCCGCGGGCATGTTATGTTACTACGACCAGGACGCGATAAACGGCCACTATAAATTACAGCGACCATACAACCAATGATAATAATCAAAATAATAGTAACAATTTCTCGTGTGCGTATCGTAATGATATCATACAGTGGTGAAACCTCAATAACTCGAATCGGTCGAGGGCGAAAAAAAAAATCGAATTATCGAAAATATTTTTTTAAACAACACATGCTTCATTTTATAATTTTATTTATTTATATATTTCTAATAAATGTATGTATATTGTATTACAATTTAAAAGTAATAAATATGTATGTAAACTGTATTATATTAAATATCAACGTATAATTTAACTAACAATAAACAGTAGATAAACGTTAATACAGAACGTCATTTTATTGAATTTCTAACTATACCTTTTAAGCATTTAATAACCTATATGATATCTAATGATTTTCAATTAGGATTATCGTTTTTCTATAAAAATACATTTGGTTATTACTTTATTAGACCTTCTAGTTATAGAGTAATTTTCGGTAATGTATGTTGAACAATTTGAGTTATAACTTATAAGCCAAAATTCAACTACAATTATTTCGACTTATCGAGAAAATGTATCACATATTATATCATATATTGTAAGGTTTTCCAAGGATTGCCAAGGAATTCCTTCGAGTTATCGAAAATTCGACTAATACAGGTTTCACTGTATATATTATTAGGCGGTATTATAATATGAAATAATATTACGGGGTGCATAGGTATACTACGCAAAATCATCGATTGCGGTGGCACAGCATCATGATCTCGAAAAGCACAATGCCAACGCCCTCGCACTTTGGCACTAAAATGCATATGTAATGTAGTACAGAGGACGAACACGTGTTGTTCTATAACCCGTGTGCATACGCTTATCTTTGTCCGATTCCACGACGGCAAGACGTCGCGCAGCTATCATTATCAACGAAAGGTACCTATAATGGTATTTAATTGTTGCAGAATTAAATATTACAGAAGCACGACGGCATAAAATAATAATATTACGGATTAACGGATTAATTCATTTTATTAAATATTTTTCATCGAAATCATACTTTTGAGTCTGCAATATGATAATACGCTTAATAAATTAATAATATTAATAGTATCCTTTTATTTCAGTACCTAATAGATTCAATGTTGTTATGCAGCTATAAGATCCATCGTCTTCGGTTTCGGTTTAAAGAATTTATTTTGAACGTGGAAAATCATGCGCGTATAGTGCGTATAGTGACGTATATGTATTTAGGTAAAATACACCAACCTAGCTATTATGTATATTTATGGTTATTGATAATTATTCTCATAAAATCATTATTTTACTATAACATTGACTTGGAGTTACTTGAAAATATTAAAGTTGTGTTCATTTTTCCCAAATAGCTTTTACTGTCCTGTTGTAGTTTATATTATTTTTTTATTTATTTAACTATTAATTTATAAGTATTGTTATTCTACAGCATAACATAATTGTTTTCGCAACACATTTTTCGCGGAAATACAGTTCACAACAATACTATAATAATAATTCTGAAAAAATAAACTAAATTTGTAATTCAATTTAATTATAAATTATGGCATAAAAAAAAAATTCAAACGACAAATATTTCTTGTAATGTTTTATTCGGGAAAAATAACAGTTTGCTTAATATATAATATATATATATATATATATAAGTACAATTATATTATGTATTATTGATTTTTTTGAAATGTATACAAACTGTTTTGACTTGTGTTTAGTAAAGTTTTAATTATAAATTTGAGTTAAGCAGGAGTATTATTGCACGATTCAGTTCCCTGAAACTGTCATTGTTTTTAGATCCCCAGCACTTTTCAAACAGATATCTTTTTGTTTATTTTAATAATACGTATTTACGTAGAACGGCGTTCTGTGAGAATATATATATATACTACAAAGGTTCATATTCGAGAGTTGAGTATTTATTTTTATTTGTTTTTCGTTTCCGACGAAAACGATGTTGCGACGTATTGACTTAACACGTTTCTGTTAAAAATAGATTTGCGACTAAGTCGACTTGATTGTGAAATGTTCTTTAATACCTGCTGAAAGACACGATGGTGTAGCAGATTTATTTTTGCATTCGGTTTTTATGTACTCGTGTTTTGTAATCCAAAATCCAAAACATTAGGGTCTTGCCGTCTTGGCATTTAATTCGAAATGACCTATGATGATGCGTTGTTGCCGTAGGTAGTATAGGTACTCATAACCATTGAGTTTATAGATTTTAATGAATTTGATTGAGGGGGGGAGGCACCATTTTATTTTTATCGGCACTAAAAGGTTAAGAATATCATAAGCACTTTAAGTTGATAACTGACCCCCGTTCAGAATGCCGACTGCAAAGGCCGTTGATGCGAGAAGACAGTTTTTGCGAAATATATTATTATATTGGTACGATTTCAGTGCCTTTTTTTCACGACTTTTCAGCTATAGTTACCAACAGTATTCGATTCGTGCGTGATTATTGACCGTTTCCCTGGTTTCCCAATAAATAGGATTGACAATGCATTGATGCTGCAGTGCTGGTATCAATCATTAAAATTAATTAATTAATTAAATTTAAAATCTAAATTTATTTTATTGATTTTTAATATATTATTCAACTTAAAAAATAGTTTTTAGTTTCTTCTGAAAAATTATATTATATTATATTAAATGGATAATATGTCTGGTTGTTGCGCCCTCCTCTCCACTCCTCCAGATCATTTTTGCTATTCTCGGGTAATTGCGCTTACTGATTTACCGATCTGTCAACTCAAATCGATTGATCTAAATTTATATAATACATAATATATTATACTATTTTTGGATACTCATACGTAATTATAAAATTAATACCAACGAAACATAAATATTTTACAAACAATTTTAGCGTTTTCGTATGAATTTAAATATATAATATTTGATTTAGTTGTGATATTAAAACCACTACTTATATTGCATATTTTTTATTCCTACAACGAATGCGTATATACGTATACTTAATCATAAACGCAATACATCGATGCACTGATTATTGTTATTATTAAAATAATACATTTTTGGCTCGGATACGACTAATTGGAAGTGAATCAAATTTAGTTTTGCTTTCTGGAACTATACTATCTAATGACGCAATTATTGTTGAACAGATTTTGTTGATGATAATTGATAAGTTATAGTTAACTCAAGTGGCATCTAATAACCTAGTAATATCATTGATTATAAATCACAAATCATATATTATGTATAATGGTTATGAGTTTATGACCATGAGTTCGGATAACGAGGCTATAATTGGAAAGCTCATTCACAAAAGTTTTTCATCGCCACAACTGAGAATAAGTTGAATGTTTTTATAATACTAAAACACTAATTAATCATCTCCACCATTTATTTCAATTTAAAAATAAAACAATGTGCCGCAAATAGGTAGCTGCACCAAATGAAACCACGATGCAATAAAACTGACAAGATTTTTAATTGTACGTGGTCATTGTCTACTAAACCAAAGTAAGAAACTAAATTTTTTTCATAACAAATTGTTCAAATATTATTTATTGCCATTATATTATATTATTTGTATTGAATACCGCGTTACGCAATATCCTCTATACTGTATAGGTACTACAACCGTACTCGTTTGTACTGAATCCACGTCGGTGATCTGCATAATTTAAGTTCGTCGATAACAATGCATATACTTAAATGAAATGTATAATGAGAAACTAAGTGCTATCTAGGTTCTCATGAGTTCGGAGGAATATCTTTGATGTTTCAGTAACGAGACCAATCTCTACATCTCATTTGAATACATCTGATAAAAAAAAAAAAAAATGAAATAGTGTTACATAGACAATGTAGAAATTATTTTCAAAAACTTTATTTTTGAAAAAATGATCCGTTTATGATTATTTACCTATAAAATTATAATTAATTAGTGATGCTGGATAGAAACATATAAATGTATTCCTCATTCCTTTATAATATTTAATGCATGTTAAAATAAAATAAACACCAAGATCAATTATTATAAAGGTCGAATGAGAAATGGAATTTAATGATATGTATAAAAAATAAAATAAAAATGTTGTTGATAGATGTTAATAAGTCTAGTTATTCACATTTAAAAATTTACGATATGGAAAAATAACAATAAATATTTTAGTTCTATTTTAAATTACAATTTCCGTACAAACGATCTAAAACTTAGTACAGTAGTAAATAATCGTTGAGACGTCATAGGCGCAATTTGAGAATTTTAATCAAGGTGCTACATATTTTTAAACACAATATAAATTAATACCTTATCTGACCTCCATTAATAATAATAAAAAAAAAATAACACAACTAAACTTTTAAATTTATAAGAACGATCTTAAGTACACCTTTATAATTTTCGTTTATTCATTTAAATGTATATATTTAATATGAATATATTCGTTGTATTATAAATTTAATGTGATAATTTTGAAAATTAAATTTATTTTATAAAATTTTAAACAAAAATAAAATTATTATTTTAAGTGCCTAATAACATTTGTATTTTTATTTGAATCGTGATGTCTATTGGGGGAGGGTAATTTGTTGTCAAGCCCCCTATACCCCCCCCAAAATTAAGCTTATATGAAGCGTGGATACCTAACTTCTCTTATTTTTAGATTTAGAGTGAAATGAGAAATTTTATTTTTTTGATAAGAAATGCGATGTCTAATACCTAGTACTTTGAGGTGTTTGTTTTTATTTTTCGATATTTTTCCGGAATAATTAATAACTGAATAAATGAAAACAGTGAGCAAATTTTAAAAAATCAACCCGCATTGAGTTTTGAACTCGTCACCACCTAGTATTTTATCATGCACTATTCCATTAGACTACGAATATTAGTTATAAAGTTATACGATTGTTATTTTGACTGTTGTAGAGACTCGAAACATTTATTAGGTATATTAGCATTTTTTAGATATATACTTCTTAATTTTTAAAATATTAAAATTATATTCGTGCATTTTTATAAACACTTGAAAAAATGTCGGATTAATAGTTAATTAAATTAATACTTAAACCTACCTTATAAAGAAATCCACCAACATTTTCCACTCAAAATCGGTTTTTCAAGAGCAATGGACATTGGTACGTTGATTTGAAGTTTAAAAACCAATACAAAAATACCATATACCCCCTCCCCTGTATTTAATCCATCTATGAAGTCTCATTTAACCTATTTGAAAATGTTGTGTTTTCAATGTTCTCATAACTTTTTTCGTAAAATGTCGATATCCATTTTGATTTTACAAAAAGTCCTGAAATTTGAGTATAAAGTTTCTCCTACATATCTCCTACCAGTTGAAGGGGGAAAAATGAGGGTACCTAAAAAATGTTTATGAAATATGATCGTCGATAATCTATATTACAGATTTATAATATATGAATATCTTGAGTTTCCGCCGAACGTGTATTTCATTTTTATTTTATTTTATTTATTTTGTAACGCCTAAGAAGGCAGTATTTTATATACAATTTAATTTTACGTACAAATAATAAAAATGTGATTTGAAGCATATATAAATAACAACAAAAAATGAAAGTAAGTAAAGATTATAACTATAAATAATGAGTATTTCTTAATCATAGAAATAGTGATGATGACTAAACTTATTTAGACGCTTTAGCATTCTGTGCAGCGGATGATTTTGGTCATATGAGGTATGATGGAGAGGTATTTGGAATAGAGAGTGGATTCTGGTATTGTGGGTGGGATCTCTGAAGGATATTTTAGATAGAAGGTCAGGTGAATCAATGGAGCCATTAAGAAGGTATTTAATAAAGAAAATGTCTGTATCAATACGGCGGGAGGCTAAGGATGGAAGTCGGAGGACGGAACGAATAGGGGAGTAATTATGAGGAGGATGTTCAATTTTTAGGAGAAAATCAGTATAGGATAAGAACCTGTTTTGAACTCTTTCGATTCGGAGCTCATTGCGGACTAGGTAGGGATGCCAAACTACCACTCTATACTCCAGTATAGATCGAACCAGGGACAAATAAAGAACACGAAGACAGGAGATAGAAGTGAAGTTGGCTGTGTTACGCTTAATAAATCCTAAAACTTTAAGAGCTCTGCCAAATATGTTATTTATGTGGAATTCAAAGGAAAGACTAGGAAAGAAGTAGATGCCAAGGTCTTTGATAATGGAAATGCGGTTGACTGGAGAACTTTTCAGATAATGGGCGTGGGAGGATGTTTGCGGGTAAAGGACATTGTGTGACATTTGCTGGTATTGAGAATAAGGTTGAGCTATTTCGCCCAATCAGAGAAAGAGTTGAGATCAGATTGAAGGAGGAGGCAGTCGGAAGGATAGTCAATTTTGAGGAAAAGTATGATGTCGTCAGCGAATAAAAGTACTTTAGAATGTAAGAGAAATTCGGGGAGAGAGTTAACAAAGAGTATGAATAGTAGAGGGTTGAGATGGCCATCTTGAGGAACTCCAGAAGGTATGATAGAAAGATCAGAGAATATTCCATTGATAGAGATAAATTGTCTTCTGGCGCTAAGATAGGATGATAGCCAGGAGAGAAGCGGATTGCCAAAACCAAGGTTGTCTAAGGTTCTAATGAGGTTACCGTGGTCAACCGTATCGAAGGCCTTTTTAAAGTCGGTAAATATTAAATCTACATGAGAACCGATTTCAAGATTATCTAGGATGTATGTAGAAAAGACTAGACTGCTTGTAGTAGCCGATTTGCCTGTACGAAAGCCATGTTGGCTATCGCTAATAATGTGATTAATACTTCTTTTGATGGAGGAAAAAATTAGGGATTCAAAAAGTTTAACTATATAAGAGAGAATGGATATAGATCAGTAATTTGAAATGTCAGATGGGTCACCAGATTTAAGAATAGGGGTTATGGAGCAAGTTTTCCAGACTGTAGGAAAGGCTCCTTCGTTTAGAGAACGTTGAAAAAGGAGAAAAATAGAATAGGCTAAGGAATTACGACACCTATTAGGTAAACGCGCAGAAATATTATCGGGGCCATTAAAATGGTTGTTTTTTAAAGTTTCTAGAACGTTGGGAACGTCGGAGATTGAAAAAGAACAGTTTGAGGGGAAGTTGTACTGGTAATTTGTGGTTGATTTAGGGTTAATATTATGGGTTGAAGAGGTATTTTGTGGTTTAAAAGCTAAAGAGAAAAATTTTGAAAAGAGATTTGCGTTACTTAAGGGAGAGTTCGATACTTCATCAAGAAAGTGCAAAGAGGAGGGAATTTGTGAATGTTGTTTAAGATCTCATATGAACTTCCAAAATTGAGAGGGGTTTGTGGAAAAAAAGCGCTCAGTGTCGTTGATGTAAGAACGATAATTCTTACGGGATAATAGTTTACATTGAGCTCGGAGGTGTGAAAAAATTATGTAGTCGGAAGGTAGGTTTGATTGTTTGTAAATTTTATGGGCATATTTTTTTTATTAAGGACTTTAAGGAAGGTGATACCCAGCGAAGAAATTAAAAACATCTCAAATGATAATGGCAATTCGAGAGATATATTATTGTTATAATAATTATTGATCATGAAATTATATTAATTAATGAATAGCTGTAATAATTCAATCGAACATGTACAATATCCATGAAATAAGTGCTTTACATACGAATATAAATTACTGTTTACAAGCACACGCCACACACACACAACACACACACATACATACATACATTATATACGAATACATATGATATGACACATGCATATAATACAATTTATTTATGTTTGTTAAAAAAAAAAATGTGCACAACTCATATTAGAATAATAATAATAATATGTAATAAAAACGTAAAATATGAATTATATTCACACCGTATATTATTACTATTATATTACTATTATTACCATCGCAGTTTGGCTTTGATATCTTACTCCGTGGTACATGCGTACGTGCGTGTGTGCGACAAACAAAAGCTCTGATATCGTATTAACAATAACGTATATAATGCCATTATAATAGCGCCCGGGGGAGTATAATAGGTCTATATCCGATTAACAGTGTGCCCGGCTTTTGTGCTAAATGGCGGATTTGTGTCAAATTCCCGAAAACCGCCCAAAATATACGGTTTTGTTATTATTTTGTTTCCATCGGAGGGTGAAATGTCCAAAACCGGTATTAGCGCACTGCAGCGCGTACCACGCGGAGAGCGGTTGTCAATATTTTTTTGAAAATCGCGAATACAATAAAGGTCCCGGTTATTATCCTAATATGTATGCTTGCGCGCGCGTTAAGCACCGACTGATGACGACGTGGATACAATACCTATGTACATTGTGCGTTACATTTATTTTCTTTTTACGTTAGAAAGGGGTTTTGCAAAATAATAATAATAAAAATAAAACGATGGTATCGACTATCGATGTACAGTGCGGCCTTTTTAAAATGCACGATGGCGTATTATACGCTGATTGCGAAAAAAAAACAGCCGTTGTGCTGTAAAAGAGTTAGTATTATAATCATATTTTGAAGATATAATTACGTTTTTTTGGTCGACAGTTGATGATTATACTCATGTGCGTACACGAAAATTTATTTTCGGGAGGATATAAAGGGTTTCCGTAAGGGCTACGATAACAACAACTAAAATAATATTATGAATAACGTACAATATTTGGATCATGTCCAATTCACCAATATCCGATTTACCGACAAACATAAGATATTTTAGAAAAATTCACTAAATGGCCACCAATCTTTTTTTTTTTATTGATCGTTTTTTATAACATTGACAATATAGATCATTCGTTTTACATTTTTTTTTTTAATGTTTTAAAATATAAGTTTAAATAAATTGATTTTTAAAATTATTTTTTATTTTTTCGGTGATCGGTTCAAGCGCAGCATCGAGATTATGAGGAACCTTATGTATATTACGATCTTGAGCATAAGCTACAAGCAGTTTGAAATTATATTTGATGTAGAGGACGATTCCACGGACATGATATGAGGGGGAGGTGTTCTCTAGACATCAAGAAGCCATGTGTGTCCTATAACGTAACCTCTTTATATAACTGTTTCTTCTTGCCTTTTGAGATTTGGATTAATCCATTAATATTTATATATACTCGTATATCTCCTTTTATCTCATTTAGTTTGGTAGATTGATTTTTCCAAATAGTTTGCTGTTTTAGTTGATAATATATGTTTAGTAAATTTGTTTAAGTTGTCAAGGACATTTTATACTACATTGAATGACAACGTAATTGACATTAAGCCAATGTATTGTAGGTATAGATAACTGAAAAGATCAATGTAATTTAAAAAAAAAATGAAAATTGTCATCTAGTTAGTAGAAAATTTTGCTGCGGATTACCTATAATAGCTACTATATATAAAAATATAAAATATAGTATCTATATTAGCTACTATATATAAATATATATATTATTGCCTTATCAGAAAAAATGATAATCAGTTGATGTCAACAATGACAAATCAACAACGAAAAAGCTTGATTTATCAAGAAATTGTCATAAATATAACTAATAATTGATATTAGTTTCTAAAAAAAGAAGACATTGATGCTAAATTAAGCAAAAATATTAAATTATATGCAATTTCTGCCACGTATTTTTTTTTTTTAATGTCTTAAACACACTCGGTTAAGTTGTCTTAACAGTTCATTATAAATCGAAAATGATTAACATTCTATGATTGCATATCTATTATAAATCTAATTGAGGCTGGAAATATACACTGAATGTAAAATTGGTTTTGATACAAAAGCCTTCTTTTTAGATTCGAAGATTTTTTTGTGGCAGTCATTACAAAGATTTAAATAAACCGTTATTGTTTCTTTTGTGGTATTGACATAAGTATTTTAATTTAAGTTCAACCATTATGTGGTTTCGACCTCTACATGTATTATGTATCTGTGTGTGTAGAAAAAATTACATCGAAAAGTTCTTCATTTTTTACACAATAACACACACTCTCCGTCGCATTGGTCACGATTTAAATAAGACGATCTTTACCATTGATAACAATAACGTAATACTTACGTACGCATGTTCCTTTAATCTTTTTTCGTAAGCTACTTTTTTCCGGTTATGAGTAACGTTATTTTCGACTGCTTAATTTATTCAATTTTTTCATAATATTTGTAATGATCGAAAAAGCTATTACCTACATTTATTAATGTTAATATTATATATATATATATATATATATATATATATTTCAATCACTAATGAAATTATGTTATCAAATATTAAGCGCATTTCATTTAAATTCAACTTCAAAGCCTTTTTCCAACACTCATTTCGAACAGTATTATTATTATTACTTTTTTGATAATTGTATGATGAAATGATTGAAAAGTAAGTTTGTAAAGGTCTGGATCTGCTTGTAATGGTCAACTACATTCATAGAATAGATAAAAAACACGGTGAAAAAAAAAATATTTTGTACAAACAATTTTTTCGCAGTAAATATTAGAAAGTTAAATTACTTAAAATATTATACTTCATGTTAAAAAAATGATAGATTATTTTTACTCTTATTGAGTACATACTACATTGACACCTTGAAATATCTCCAAATTCAGTTAATTTTACGTCAAACGTATGAGATAGCGAATTTCAAAATAAAAATAACCGTCAGCAAACTCTGGGTCGACAAAGTGGGAAAAATCATCGAAAATTTGATAATCTTTTACTTATAAATACTTATAAAAATCTACTGATCGTTATAAACCGTTTTATACCGAACATAAAATACCGTAAATCAGTAAAATTACTTACACTTTCAAGAGTGAGGTGAAATTGAACTCAGTACCCACCACGGCTATAGATACTATGGTTGCGCGACGGCCTATATTGAGCTGCAGTGAATAACGTCCAAAAATGTTCTTATCAAAATCGACAAAAACCTGCTTGCTACGAGAGATCCTTGTGGATTATTTTTGTACTCATTTTTGTCTCTGCGTATATATATATATATTCAGATGTATCTATAGCCGTGACTATTACTATATAAACTATTAATATCATTATTAATAATCCGCTGTGCCGATGGGGGCGCTGTTATTAAGCAGGTATTTCACAAAATATATGAATGGTTTTTGTCTAATTTGATAAGGACATTTCATTCAGTTTTTTTTAGTACCGTTGCACAACCATAATATCTATAGCCGTGGTACCCACCCAGCTCTTTCGTAATCGATAACTGGTACTGATAATGATTTCACAACTATCGTTCCAAATCCAAAAGACTTCATACAGAATATGGAGGAACATCCACAAAATAAACATAGTATTACCATTGATTATAAATACTAAATAAATAGTATTTGTAATCAATGGTATTACGTATCATATTACACCGATTATCAAATTATTAGCATAGAATACTACCTATAACCTTATTAGCCAACAAGTGTGCACGAAATATTATCATAATAATAATAATAATAATCACATTATAGTAACATTGTTATTACCGGTAATCGGCCCGTGAAATATGAATAAATTATAAAATATAAATACGCAAACGGCTTAAGACAAGCAACGCAGTTATCATAATAATATTATCGTTACCGGGAACTGTAAATTATACGTGTATACTTACGCGTATTTATATTGAAACGCTGCCGCCTGTCGAAATCGATATTTTATCGAATTACATATTAATCCATTTAGTATTATGATAATTAATATACGCAGGGCAACCGTGGATTAACGGAGGATTGTAGCATGTTATGAAGTAATGACTGTGTGTATACGTATAGATTGCAGGAGCTTTGCGTATCGGTGAAACGTTATCGCGGGGGTGGTACCTATACCTATATTGTATTATGTATTATTATCGTCAATATTATTGTTGAACGAACTGGAGGGTATATACGTGGAAATCAATTTCTATACTGGTGCCAGCAATCACAAACCCATATAATACCGACACGTCATCGTGGGAATTATATTATAACTGCAAACGCCGAAGAGTAAAAAAAAGATTAGAATAATAAAACATTATTAAATAATTTGGTCGGCGAACCGAGAATAATAAAATATTATCAGAGTACCTTATCGACAATCGGTGAAACGTAGGTACGTAGATCGATAATGACGAATTAAGTATTATGGTGATAATATGATATTATTATTGTACATTATGGCACGGTCATACGATATATAGAATAGCATTGTGCCAATAGTAATGAGACTTACAAAAACATTTAAAATCATGGTAATAAATATTTATATTAATAACTATAAAACCGTATTACATGGCAGACAGAATCAGTGACGCATTCATTTTTGGGAAGAATCAACTTACTCTCTTATGATGCATTCTATTTTTATGGTAAACTATGTATCGGAAAACAAAATTGTTTTTTATTCGAATTATGTATACCTATTGTGTTGGACTTGTGTGTAAACAAATCGTCCATCGTATCATAACACAACAAACGACTTACAATACTTTTGTAATAATGTCATTTATGTCAATATTTTTATAAAATAATACGGTTGAAGTGTTGGACATCATCTTAGTATGAACATTTTCAAGAAAATATTGTTGTAAAAATTGACGGACGTTAATGAATGACGGTTATCGTCATAATCGAAAACAATAGAACAGTAAGTTAATCGTAATCAAGTCGGAACGCGGTCATAGTTTACTAATTACGATATTATTATTTATTTTTTCTTCGTAATATATGCACTCGCTCGTTCGTAAACATCACCACACCCATCCTGTAGATGTTTCTCACTATAATAATAATAATAATCAGGCAAAACAATAATATAATGATAACGATTGTTATTTAAATCTCAATACTTGCTGCTGTACGTGTTCAAAATCACTAGCATTCCGACAATGGAGACTGGAACTTGTTGACTCGGTATTACATAACTATTATTCAATCGCCGTGCCACATTAGCGACCGCACGAGCAATGGCGGTGCCGTCACAACGTAAAAACATCAAGAAGCAATTATTATTATTAATTACGATGGCAATATATTAAGCCATCAGCGGTGTACACAAATGTGATATAATATGCGCACGTTAAATGAATATATTGTAGGACGTATACAAGGCATCCATTTAATTCTTACGAATGCGGTTTCAACGGCTTTCGTCGGCATCGCGCGTCTACATTATAATATAGGTAAACATAATGTATAATATAAAAATATTGAACATAAAACGTATACGTATACATATTATAACAACGTACCTTGTTGTCCTTTATCAGGAATTTTTAACGTCCTATATTATATTATTATCCTATATGATGATGCATATATTGGGGGCAGGGGAGGGGGGCATAATCGTGTTTGCACAAAATATCAAACGACCTTTACACACGCGCAAACAATATAATATACCAAATATATATTATTATATTATCAGACGTACCTATGTATTCAAACGTATACTTTCAGCGAACAGTCACTTCTCCCCTTCTAGTCTTCGACGCACACAAATATACTGTCAGAATCTGTGGCCAGGACACGTCGTGATAAATGCTGTGTATATGCTATGCGTATGTATGAGTGTGTGTGTGCGTGTGTGTGTGTGCGTGTGTGTGTGTGTGTGTGTGTGTGTGTGAGAGAGAGAGAGAAAGAGAGTCCGTGCGCCGATTTTACCTCGAAAAAAGGTTCGTGTAAAGGTATATAATATTATGCGAAATGGTTTCCGGGCGTTAGTGTACATGCACACACACATAAAACATGGGATTATATTATCGTGTACGAGTGAGAACGGAAGAGAAAGAATAAAATAAAAGAGAAATAAAACATGCCGTCTGGTGCAGTTATTAGTGCGCGGACAAGCCGAAAATATGACGTGTTCAGGCTGGCGTTGTGAATATAATATATAATATAATATTTACACGCGTCTTCGGGCTTACGATACGTATTTATTAAAAAGGGATTTCGGTTGGGCACACGCAACAATAGACTTCTGATTTATGGCTGTGCAAATATACACATATAATACAATTTATACCTACGTTTACCTGTGCAAAGTTCATTCTCCCGGACGACCATGATGTGAATATAGATTCTCTCGGGAGACGGCAAAGGATCGTTTCAGTTCGTCCTCACGTGAACAGCACTATAATATACCTACCGTCAGTGTGCCGTTCAACGTATCCGAATTAATATTATTATTATACGCAGCGCGTTTTCTCCTCGACGACTGTAGCGGTAAAACGGGACCATTAATTGAAGTAATTCTCTCAGGAATGAACAAAATATTATCTATTATGCCAGCACTTTTTTTCGATACCAATTACTTCTGCCTATATACTGCAAATATCAATATAGTTTTGGTAAGGAGAGGAATAAATATAAATAAATATACCGTTAAGGAAAAATTGAGATCGTCAATTGTCAATCGTCATAGTTATCTTTTAAATCTTTTTTTTTCCAAACTGTGGCCCGATAACTTTGGCTTCTCCAAAATTAAGTTTTTAGAGGCCTTTGCAAAAAAGTCTGAATTCGATTTCAGGAATGTACGCGTTGGAACACAATACACGTAAACGTTTACACTATACCGCGGTCTTACTCGGGGACATTAATTTTCAGACATAATATTTTTAATCTTTGACCTGTAAATGCCATAAAGTATAGATTCCGTTTTCTGTTTTAATACTTAGTTCAATATCTATGTAATTATATCAAATGACCTTTCTAAAAGTTATTACAAATTTTCCAATTTTCCTCGAAGACCATGTTTTTTGTTTCGCGTCCAATGACGTACTCGCATCGACATTCGACAACAAAGACACGTAGACAACTTATAAGTATCTGTACATAGGCTTTCGCCGCAATATTTGTGCTAAGTCGGAAGTTTATTTTTTCCCATGGGGCTATTCAGAAACTCAAACGAATAGGATCCGTATATGGAAAGTTTCATTTTCAAATGATTATCTCTGAATTATTCGTAATTACCTATACGAATTATTCGGGGATAATTATGCAATTCGTATGAGTTTCTGAATGGGAGGGCCGTGTTTGCGCCTAAATACCGTATATGCGCCTATATGCAAAAACCTGGATTGCGCTTAATAAAATTAAAATACGTTAAATACTTATTTGCGCCTAGTTAGGTTACAAATAAATAAATTTGGCAACATCGCAGTAAAACTTAAATTTCTCGTCCCACTTTTTTCAGACTTCGAACTGACAGAATAAAATTTATTGAATTATTCTGGTGTGGTTAAAAATTTGTCTTTACTGTTCTGTTGTATAGTTGTTATTTCTTATGTAGGCACCTATTATATTTTTAATAAAATTAAATTTAAATTTTTCGCGTTACTTTGACTTTGTTACTTATATTTTTTATGAAGATAATTGTTGATGTATCTCTTAATTCGTTGATAACCTGGTGTTTCTTTATAACTGCTTTATTTTTATTTGTTTTATTGTTGTTTTAGCAAGATTTATTTTTAAATATGTATCTGTTTGAAATTCTATTAAAATTTCCACAAATTTTATGATTGATGGATGAGCGTTAAAAAAATATGACTGATATAAAAATTAAATTTCCCAATATTTCACAGTGAAAATAGTTGGGTAAACGTTGTTGCCAAATTTATTGATTTGTAACGTAATGAACGCAAACAAGTATTTTAACGTATTTTAAGCGCAATCGAGGTTTTTGTGTATAGGCGCAAACACAGTCCACCCTTCTGATCTGAGCTCCCCGGATCATTTTCAGACAATCGATGGACGGGATCTTGACTATACGGTCTACGGCGACTGTCATAGGCAACAGGCGGTCCGTGGTCCAAATCCGGACAGCAAAGGCAGACAACTGGACAGTCAACACACCTAATACTATCTTCTACATTAATTTAGCAAAAAAGCAAAATTAATTATTTCAATTATTGAATTATTGCACTAAAATGCTTGACACATTTTGTACAATTTTTTTTTTTTTTTTTAATGTAGAAAAACTAGGTGATAAACTAATAAATTTACTATAGAAAAAAAATGCATCATTTTTCCCTCGGACCTCGTACATTTATTATTTAAATTTTTCGGACTTCAATGTAGAAATAACTGACCTTTCCCTGGTTTTGTATTCGTCGTCTTTAAATTATAAAGCTTATACATGTCACATGTGGAATATATTATATGATATTAATCACATTATATTAATGTATTTAGGTATATAATATGGGGTATGTATATGTTATTCATCTTGATATATAGTGACGATTATTATTCTTTGGGTGTATAAGACTGTAAAATAAGTATAATATGTGATACATAATTATATAATTAGGGTTTTTGTTTTTACCTAGTATGCAATTTATCAACACTGTGTGGTAGCTTTTTGTCATCGGGCTTTTCTTTTAAAATTAAATTTTTACTGCTTGCGACAAAAATCTCATAGTTTCAATATTCAATTTAAAATTATCCTCAAACACGGGTTATGACAGGGGTCGGAAATTAATTTCTATGGCAATCCAGATAATTTTTAAAAAAAAATGTCGAGGGCCAGAAAAAACTTAAACGTAATTAATGTATTTTTATATTAAAATACATTTTAAGACAAATTATTAACGATGAGCGCTATCGTAATTTTCAAATGCATCATAAAAATTCTATATAAATATATATTGAATATTATATCATTTATATCTATCTATATTTCATATTTCTATGACGAGCTAAAAACTAGCAAAATATTTTTGGCCGTCCAGTTATTTCCCTTCCGCGGGCCACCTATTGCCGACCCCTGGGTTAAGAGTTTCAACTAAGATTTTAAATTAAAAAATCATAAATTATATTTCCTATTATGATTGTAAAATAATGTTTACGTTTAATATGAAATAAAATGTTTCGTTTTACAAATTTGCAAATAACTTTTTTTCATTATCCTCTTATCCATACTATTTACAGACTTTTTACAGTTGTTTTTGTAGCTACTTAGAGCATAAGTATTTGGGCCTTATTTACTATCGTAACCTGAAACCCGACTCATTTCAGTGTAAAATTGTTCTTTCTAATTAACCCTTACGGGCCTTACGTTTGTTATTTATAATGTCACGTGACGCGTGACATTATAAATATGACGTAAACAGAAACAATTTTGCAACAATAAAATACAGACGTGCATATAAATACATTTGTCATTAACCATGCATTGAAGCTTGTAATTCCACTAAAACTGAATTCCATTCCAGTTGATCACAAACAAGTTCAACATTTTTAGAAACCTGAAAAAGTAAACATTCTGTTGTAGGTAAGTTATATGTACAGTATACATTTATTTCAATGGGGTAAATAATATCACAAATGAATTTTATCATAAATTTAAACAGGTTCAATATCATCATTTATTATATATCAAATAATATTAAATGATAATTCAACAATAATTAAAATCAAAATACTGTTATTTATTAATATTTATTTTATACTTTATAACACATGCTATATTGTATGATATTTCTGGTCCCAGTTTTTATAATTAAACAATGTTATATAAAAAATAGTTAAATAATTTCATAAATTATTATAATAAAAACAATAATATTATATTATAGAATACTTGGTCTAAGTATTTTTATTCTTAAAACCATAATATATTATCTTTGTAGAGCATTGTGTTCTTGGCTTTTCATTATTATTATTATTATTATTATTATTATTATTATTATTATTACTAATATTCATTATAAAGGGGATTGTAAGCCATAATTTTCTGTCTCTTTCTATTACACACGCAAGATAGGAATTTAGACGTTTTATATTTCCAACGTATCGATCGATCGATAGGAATTTTGAAAACTGATTTAAATTTGTCGTTAAGTCTACTTTAGATCGACATTCCCACTGTTTTTTATTTTGTCCTCCGAAATTTCACAAAATAGAATTAAACAAATTGGAAATCAACAAAAGTTAATTTTTGGGAATGTTAAATGCAGCATTTAAAAAATACAAAAGGATGATCTACAAAAGAATTTACTACGGATTCAAATTAGTTTAAAAAAATTTTATCGCATTAATCGATCGATTGGTTCGTTGGAAAGAGAAAACGTCTAAATTTCTACTTTGTGCGAGTGATAGACAGAGACAGAAAATCGTGACTTACAATCCCCTTAATTTAACAGATGAAAATATCTCAAAAATTTTATTTCTGAAAGTAATTTTAAGCGGCTAAAGAACGATTTAATTGAATTTGGGAATCACGTGTACCGCTAAAAGGAGTTGTAAACCCGATGAGAAAAAAAAATTAAAGCCAAGGGAGTTTTTTCAGCAACAAATGTCCAAAATCAATAAAATTACGACATTTCGGCTGTTAAAATATTAACATAATATTAATATAATTAATAAAAGCGTTATAGAGCATCATTTCGCCGTTATAATACCTGTTTAACCATTTTTATAGTATAACGCCTGTTATCCGTTGAGTATTATTTTTGGTAAATTGTTGATGTACACGTATGTAAATATATTGCAAATATTTTACTCCTTTTAAACGAGTCAAGGGAGAATATTACACAGTTCAACGGCTGTCACTTAAAATTTTGGAAAGCAATTATTATTTGGTTTTTGGTCTAATAAATAATGTTACAAAATTTCAATATAGGTGTTATTACGATGATGCATTGTCATTTTTGATTATCATTGTTTTTTTTTTTTTTAAATGCCCTAAAACTACTTTTCGATTCAGAATAGTAATACATTTATAATTTAATAAATTGAAAATTATTTTATTTATAAAATAATAATTAAATTAGATATTATTGCTAAATGTATATAAAAGGGTGGTGATCACACAAATAAAATACCAATATTAATTTGCAATAACTGGTCGATAAAAATAAAAATTTATACACCAGCAAACGTTAATAATTGTTTGGAATAAACGTACCAAAGTAAATGATTAATTTACTGAATTGTGTGGAAGTTGTATGTTTTACGACGTACATTATTATATTATTATTCATTTGATCAATGTATCTGTGATGGTTTTCAGATAATAAAATATTTAATATTTTTAATATATCCTGTACAGCAGCTGAACATTTGGCTTAACGGTTTTTCGAACTCACTAGAATACAATTTCGTTTATGGATTTAAAATATTAATATGAGTTAGAATTAAATCTGAACCGCAGTAGCCAGGAAATTTAATCATTGTCTGCTTAGTCCCTCATACATAATGCACTCGTTTTGTTGGCTGTTACATTAAATGTAATATTATGCACTCGAGTTCTTACTAGATGTAAAATTTAATAAAAATAATATTATAATGTTATGAATCCATTGGATACAGTGAAAATATTTTAAAATCTCATACCATTTGCTTATGTACATATTTGTGTGAAGTGAAAATTGAAACATTAATAAATTAAATTTATTGGTTACTTTATGAGAAAGAAAAATGTAAAGTTCTGATAGGTAGTTAAATTCATAAATCCAAACCAACGGTCGAAATGATTATAACGTTTTCTTTTGTCGTCAAATTTAAACAGTGACAGTAATGGAAAATCGTGATACCAAAATATTCGTAATATCGTCGTTTTAACACTGACATAAATCAAGAAGAATAGGTTTTATTTGAACAAAAATTAGTCAACATTTTCAATTGAAAACTATTATAATTATAAAAACCGAGCTGAAAACACCAATTGCGTGCATTGGTTGATAATGTTCTTAGATAAATTAAATTATCATCATCTATATTCAATTCTCCTGCTATACTGTATAATATAGTCTAATAACCGTAAACATTAATTTATTGGCAAACATTATACAACAATGTAATATTATATTCTTATACCAACTATAAATTAAAATTAACACTGTAAAAATACTTAGCGTATTGAAACAATTGTATTAATAAATAAAAAAAATATGTTCCTTATATTCTATTATATGTTGACACTTTATTATTCATTATTTTGAGTTCGAAGCCAAATTTAAAATTTAGAAATATTCATAATAATTATTGTTGGTTTAACAATGATATGGCCACCGGTCACGTATTCACGTAAGTTTGTCGTTGTTAGTTCATTTAGAAAGATAATATACAAAACATAGAATCATCTAATAATTACTTATTAATTATTATTAGTATTTATTTAATGAATATCATAACTATATATATATTGTTAATATTCATAGAGATTTAAATTCTGTATTTATTTTATAGAAAAAAATCAAAACGGATATTATAAAAAACCTGTGCGGCGCTGTGCCATACTTTACTGTCTATGTACGTACTTTATGAGTTGAGAATTTCTTTTCTTGAGTGGCATCCATAAAAAACCATTTTTTAATTTCTTGTAGAAATACTTTGTATACAGGTTTAATTTTAATTAATTTTGGTACATTTTGAAAGAATTTATCAGTGTTCCATACTTATATCGAAGTAAATCAATAAATAAAAAGGATGTTACAGTCATTTGGAAAGCATTTATTTTTGTAGTCTCATGCGCTCGTGGGATCCCTGAAAAAACTTAATTAAACGACGTCTTATGAAACGTGCAATGAAAATACTAATTAGTAATTAATCAAATAATAATAACATGCTTCAAAATAGATGATGATGCTACACTTTAACTCTAAAATCGATAATTATTTTTCTCTTTACTTTTCATGTCGTAGTTCGAAATTAGATAAGCTACATCATTTGGTTATAAACCAAATAAAGTTTACGGTTTGATCCGAAACCAATAATTTTTATCGTCCAGATTTGATTCACACGTTCAATATTTTACAATAAATATTATGTTTCACAGTTAATCGAAGATTTTTATGTCAGAATCATTTTCCGAATTCTACAGTCGTAGTTAACAATTTATAATAATACGTTTGTAGATAATGACCACACACACACACACACACACACACACACACACACACTCACACACACATACATACACGCATATTAAACATGCTAACTCGTAAAATACACGTTGTGTAGGACACGTAGTCACTTATACGCCACACCACTGCCGAATCCACGTACGTGTTTCGTGATCAGCACACTGATAGTATGGCATCATCGTCATTATTATTTTATTATTATAATTTCAAAACGGCGCACGTCCAGTGGTCACTTCATTGCCAAGGACGGTCGGTCAGCGCTATAGGAAGACATCCAAGACGCGAATACCGTTTATCCCGATTAGCCGACGACGAGAACCCGCGAATATTATATTCCATCGTCGACCACGCACCGTTTCTTGTTTTCATCCACTTTCAGGTGTACTTGTATAATAGTAATCCATCTAGGATATCTCGGATTAGATCCAACATTCGGTCGTCGTGTTCTATACGCTAGTGGTGGGCATATCCGGATTTAAAAAATCCGGATTATTCGGATTTATCAAATCCGAATTTAGTGAATCCGGATTTGAATATTCGGATATTCGGAAAATTCAGATATTCGGATTTGATGCCCATCCCTACTATACGCTGCACGTTCTCTCTTTTACTCGCGAGCCCATATAAATTGTTGTTACCATGGGATGCAAAACGATTCAACATGTTCATTCTCTCGTGGATACGTCTTTATGACATGTTCTTTTTCCGGAAGAGAAACGCAATATATTTACAGAAATCGTATATACATATCAATGGTCAATACCGCTTAAAGTTAGTGCGAAAAAAATTACACATTTCCACTTTAACGCGATAATATTGTTATATTATTTATAAATGTGTTTAAAATTCAGACTAGTGTGCAGCCGGAGTTTCACATGGAAGTATGCCTTGCCACTATAACACTCCACTATTGTTAAAACTTAAAACACTTATTAGTATTCTAGAACTTGGAAAATAATTATGGTAAATAATGCATTTTTCGAGCACAATTACGTTTATAATAAATACAATGGATCCTACTTAGTACTTGTAGGGTTATATATATATATATTTTTTTTTTTTTGGCAAACCCGTAATTGGACTGAAATAATTGTTCTTGTTGTAAGACAATTGAAATCACTCGTAGAACAACCCGCGGCAACGGAATAAACTGCAAAATTTTTAAGGTATAGGTACCTGGTACACGCTGAAAACAAACTCGGCGATAGCATTACAAGGCCGGAGATCGGTGCGTAAGATAATAACAATAATATTAAAATAATTATATAGCGTGCGGGGCGTCTTTAAACGGTTTTCTAGAAAACGAGCCAACTCTTGTTATTTCGTTTTCTGTTCAGCCCACACAGCCGTCAGCAGAAGCGGCACAACCTCGGTATACCACATATACTACGGTGCGCATAGTAACAAAGACACGTTGTTGGAGTATACACTTTTTGATACTTAAATTTATATCAACTTCTTATTACTAAAAAACCTAACCAGCAATTATTATATTATATCATTTTTTTTTATTTTAATTGATCTTTTTTTTAGGAAGGGACCTGCAACTGTAGCTCTCCATGTGTCTTTTTAGGTTGTAGGTTCTTTTAGGTTAGAGGAACTGTAAGGGATTAAGCACGTGAGACAACGCCACCGTTTAAGTCATCCATGCGGTCACCCATCCGACTGCTGTAACAAGTATTGATTATCCGCAGCAACGAAAGTGACTATAGCAGTGCCACATTACGCCACTATTATATCTTTATTATTTGTTGTTTAAACACGATCCGTAATGCAATATTATAATAGTTAATAACATTATCGTGGCATCGTGTAACAATACTGTAATATTTTAGTGACTGCGATCGTAGAGAATTAGAGAACCCTGACCGGGGGACCCCGATCCTATAATAATAATAATCATAATACTTCTTTACCATGTCTACAGCGTATACTGTAGAATATTAATTATGGAAACATTTCTTCAAACATTTCTAACATTATACCGTCTACACATAATATTGTTCACAATATATATTTATACAAAAAAATAAATCCCTACTAGGACTCTGGTGCACTGCGTCTGCGCGCCACTGGCGTTAAAATCAATCGACTGATTTATTGCACGAAATAGTTGTGTAACATCATTATTTATTGCCCCCGCCAAGTACCTGTACAAATACGATAGTACAATATTGCCGAAGACGTGGTGTATTTTATATTGTTAATAATAAATCAATTTCCCTTCACCTTTGTGCACCGTTACCTACGTTTTTCGGACCGATTGATAATATGTGACAATATAATATTATTTATTTACTTAGCCCCGCATATTAGCTAGTTTAAAAATATCATAACATTCATTTCGTACAGAGCCAATTGATTGGCTAAACAGTCTAGAAACACCATTTTAATAAGCAACAAAGTTCCTGGCCCAAGTTACCATTAAACTTAGAATAGAGTTTTGTCACATTTCAAAAGTTGTTATGTTATTGTAATTTTAAATTTAAATGTATCTAACACTTATTTATTGTTATAATTTCTTATTCATTAATCATCATCTAATGTATCATTGTAAAATTTATAGTAATTGATTAACATTTTATATTTTATAATTAAGCCGAAACGTCATATGCAAAATAATAATAAATAAATAATTGATTTTGCATTTTGTGAAACTCTATATAGCAAACAAACGGGATGCATGTCTTAATAAATTACACGCGATAGTGGTTGATTACATTAAAATATTTTTATATATTTTTTCTGCATTTTGAAGATGACAGGATTATATATTTATATCACATAAAATAGCTTAAAAATGTAATGTAAAATACAAGTATGATTGTTAAAATTTTTATTTCATAATTTGTTCGGAAACACGTTATGAATCACTTCACTTGTGTACATTATATTATTATAATAACAATATCATATTCATACGTCATTAGTTTATTACTCATTAACAACCAATAAAAGTTACGAGCTTAAGGTTATCATAAACAATAATTTTGATACAATTACTTATTATAAAAATTATTAAAATAAACAATTTGTTAACGAATGGTGCAAACATATTAGTTCAGATGATTCATCGAAAATCCCCGTTTAGTTCCAAGAACAACTGTGATAATGAACAAGATAAAAAAGAGAATGAATTTATCAATTCGGGAGTATACGTGTTCCTTTTCGGACTAGAGGTACTTCCACAGAATAATTCTGTTATTCAGTGGTACTTCAGTCTTCAATTATTGATATTGAATCATCGATAAATGCTGATTTTTTACACTGCGTCGTGTAAATACAGGAGTAATTCTGTAGAGTGTATATATAAATTAAACTCATTGGTTATAGCAAATCGTAAATGTCAAATAAGAACTAGCATTAACAGTTTACAATACAACAGAAGGTATAATAATAATTGATTATTTCTCAAATGAATGCAATTATTCGACTATCTCTCTGATAATAATGTTATAGTTCCAATTCTGCACGGAAGAGTTCCTAAACGATTTGTCATCATAACAATGATGTTTGTGCGGACATTAATTTTTAATTTTAGACAACACACTTCCACACATACACACACACACGCTGCCATCTTATAAAAAATAATGAAATTGCACGAAATACGAATAGGTACTATGAGTTCTTACTTTCTAGGTCAATCGACAATAATGTTCGTAATAAGTACAGTATTGATATTTTATTTTAACACCACCCGGATTAACAAAGATGAGATTGCAGCCACCAGTGGCGTATTTTCGGGGGGGGGGTCTCTACCCCCATCAGAATAATAAAAAAGGTTCATAAGTCATAAATTACTTTCGCTGTAGGTACAGAAAAAATGAATTTATAATATATATAATATATTAAGTAAATAATAATATACATAATATATTTACTTAATTATTTTTTAAACACCCCCCCCCCCATAAAAAATTTTAAGATACACCACTAGCCGCCACTCCTTGGTTTGCATGATTTTATATCAACATGACGAAACTAAACAGTATCGGATTCGTCTCGTAAGATCAGTGCTGCAGTTCGATTTGAATTTTACAAAAAAATATAATCGCTTGATAGTTGATAACAATTATTGTAGAAGTTAATATAGTAATTACAATATATCGTGGTTATGCACAATTATTTTATACACAATAATATTATGTTTAATTATCGATTAAAAATATATACTCGACTATATAAATGAACAATGAAATAAAATAAACCTTCTATTGATACAAACGTTGATTTTTACTTAAATTGAATTGAATAATGTGAATTTTATTTATAATGATTAATAATTATTTTTTATTGTAAAAAAAAAAAAATATATCAGAAAATGTTTGACCGCAATGTTTCACCAATTTTGACTCTTCCTCTCAAAGTCTCAACAATTCGTTACTGCAGTCAACATGGTTCATTTCAGCGATTTGAGCATTTCGATGTTATGTAAGTATAAACATTGACAACTTGTATCAGTCGTAGTATTTTTATTTTACACAATCGATTTACATATAAAGTTACTAAAAACGATTTCTAGAAAAAAAGAAAAAATACGTATCCATATACAGTTGATGCGTTTTCGTGCATACGTTTTATAAATAATCAGCGATTCGTTTTTACAGAATCGATTTATAGAAAACCCGACAAATTGCAATTCGAAAATTCAACAAATCCAATAAATTGAGGCGTCTCGTTGATTGTTATCGTGAACATTTTTATCGCTGTGTCGTTCGGTTCCAACGTGGACATATTGGTTGATATTAACAACAATAGTAACTAGTGTGATTTCCAACCTCGTGTATACTAGTGTATTACAATAATACATCAACGTATAGGGGTCGTGATCAATATGTGTCTGGTGAGAATATCTTCATGGGCACCGATAGCAGCACAGAACTATAACGTTACTTATTCATTTCTGGAGGTCTTCAGTTTCAACATTTGCATTAATAATAACTGTAAAGTGATACTAGTAGTTTGTGAAAAAGTAAAATAAAAACCATAAAACAATGCTGAAAAAAGTTTAGATATAGTTGAGTTTATCTCGTATTATAGTATTCCAAACAAAAACTGAACTACTGAACTACTGAAGTATAAGTTAAGAACGCTACAGAACCGCAAAATTTACCAGAAGGAATACCTAAATAAAAGGCCGACGAGAGCACGAAGTACAGATTCCAAATATGCGTTTTTGCCGTATAATATTCATATTTTCAGTTGTATAATAACAATATGTACTTGAAGATAAATCGGTGAATCCAAAAAACGATTCTGAGAAAAATGTCGGCATTGAATACAGGAATTATTCAGCTCGGAAAACTGAACGAAATTTAATTTCAAAAAGTAATTAAAATAACGAAAATTATGTAAATCATTAAAAATTGTATTCATATTAGATATTGTTAATAAACCTTATTTAAACTGCAATAGAATATAATGGGAACATTTTACTTAAATTAGATACTAATATAATTATATAGTTATTATTAACCAATTATACGTCTTTTTTGGATGAATATTATTTGAAAGATAATGTAACAATATAATTTAAGTGAAGTTCAGTGATGTATTTAAATATCTCGTTCTACCGACAAACTAAGTAAACATTCTGAATAATATATATAAAAAAAAATACGCAACATTGAGTAGGTACTAATTATCTTTATTTTTGTTAGTTTCCGAATTATGTTGGATATAGATTTTATAAATAATTAATGTCACCTTTCATTTGTACAATAGCCCAATATAATCCCATGCCGACAAATCGAAGAACAATCATAATCACTAATATTATGCGACAAAATATACCCATTACCACAACTTTTAGCATCGTTTTTCGACCAGAAAAAGGACCCGCTGGAACCGATAAAAACTACGTAAACGCGATAAATGAATTTGCAAACAATATGAATTTAATATTTAAGTATATGATTTCGTTAAAAACACGTGTTGTTGCGGTATAGATAGATACATCTTTTGGCTATAATTCGGTTTGTGTGTTTTTTTTTTCTCATTTTCCGCAGGACGGACCTTGACGGTCCCGTATTCTGGCAGCGTTCTGGCGGGCTCTGGCTTCTGCCAATTTATTGGTGGCCGGCCTACGGACACACGCTGCCGCCGACTTGGGCCTTTGCTTCATTTCGGGCGACGGTGGCGACGGTGCTTCATCGCAGCATTCCTCGGCGACCGACTCCGATTCCGGCTGATGCCCCGGGTCCGCGGCGGTGGTTGGTTCCAAGGAGTCTGGGTCGATCACCGCAGCCACGTCGAACAGTTTGAACCGGAAGTGTTGGATCTCGCGCACGATGTTGTTCTCCAGGAGCGGTTCGATCGTGTCCAGGATTTTCGGCGCCCTCGACCAGTAGTTGCACAGCTCGATCATGACGTGATGGAACATCTCGGTGTTGAACTCGCAACGGGCCCGGTTAAGCGCCGCGAACGAACCCCTCATGTGGCGCCGCATTTCCACCCAGTCCGGATCGTCGTCCGGATCGGCCATCGCTATTTCCGCCGCTTCCGCTTCCGCTTTCGCCCGGTCCGCCGCGCTCGGCTCGTCCAGTTCGTTGTAGTTCAAGTCTTGCGCGCTTAATTTCTTCAGCTTGATCAGATCGTTGGCCTCGTCCAGGGATTCGAACATCTCTTCGATCTAACCAAAAAAAAAAAAAAGAAAAAACCACTTTAATGTACGCATAGTTAATGAATACAACTTCAACACCACGATGACTACTAATAAGCCCGATGAAACTTCAATATTCCGTCTTAATGACCTAAAAACATATGCATGAAAACCAGACAACAATAATGTCTTTGAAACGGTAATATTCATATATTCATACATTAAACAAAATTGTAAAATTAGATTGTTGCAAAAAATAAACATATTATTATTACATTATTTTTATACGTTTTAATCAAATTGTGTATATACTGATAAACGTGCATATAAATCTACTGTTTACAAACATATAAATACACATATTTAAGAATAATAATAAAAATATCTCATTGAACCCATGATCTTTTTCTGGACGGTCAAAAAAATCAATCAAAAATAAAACTATTTATTTTGATTTTTAACAACTAATAATGTTAACTATCGAAACACAAATATATCAAAATATAATAATAAAAAGTTAGTTTGATGACCTATTATTTACTGGGAAAATGCATCTAATAAATCATAACTGATCGGAAATTGAATGACTCTGTGTACAAAATACAACTAGGTACTTTTTATAAATAGAGTTCTAAATATTACAAGGAATCAACAACCGACATGCCATCAGGAAAAATAATGCAAAGAAAAACCTAGACCGACTCTTCTGTACAGTTTTATTCTTAATTGTTTTTTATTTTTTTCTATTGAAACTTTGTAAGCAAATAACTGTACAATACAATAAGTTCCGACGCTTTCGAATTTATGAAAGACAATATAAGTAGCCTATACGGTTTAAAATGGATAATAAAGTGGCAAGGATGACAGTACGAGGGTGAGAAGAAAGTATATATGAGTCTTAATATTAAATTATTAAATTAATATCATACCCATCTATGTATACTTAATACGCTGGAAACACTAATATTATAATCCTAATAACTGTAAACTGATGTAAACACTTGACATGGTTAATATTTACAGGACATGAAGGATTTTTAAGGTTTCTCGAGTAACACATATGTTTAAACACCAGTGGTTCCCAACTCAACAATAAGCACGGACCACTTTTGTAAATATTCAACCATTACGGACCACGATTGATTTATTATACCACCCTATACCACTTATTCTTTCTACTTTTATAGTTTTTAATTTATATGTACATAATAAAATTAAAAATTTAGCTTATATTGTAGAAAAAGTTTATTTTAATTATTATTCAATGAAAAAATTGTACAAGTTTAAATTATTATTTATTCAAATGTGACTTATTACCAAGCGTTTCTTTGAACTGTTGTGTGATTCTTGGAATTTAGAATGATGGTATTTCTCAATATGATGGAAAACTCACGTACACTAGCCGTTTAGAATATGAATTACATTTTCGTTATTATTTATAAAAAATTTAAAATTAAAGGATTGATAATATTGAAAAAAGTTCTTTAGAATCGCGGACCACTTGAAATGAGTTCACGGACCACCAGTTGGGAACCACTGGTTTAAACGTTCGACAACATTCCGTTTCCTCGGAAGAGCCCACGAGACCTTCAGCCGAGTTCAAATAATTACTTATATGTCATTTTGTTTTTATGTATTCTACCCAAGTCGAATGGATTACTGTTAAAATATTTACGAGTACGCGGAAGATTTTTAAGGTTTTCCGAGTAGGTACCACTAATTTTTACACGATCGACGGCATTCCGTTTGCCCGGAAGAGTCCGCACCTTGAGCAGCAGCCCTACGGTGTGGACGAGACACGAACCTTCGCTGCGTCCTCGTCTTCGGTGCACCGTTGCTCCTGCATGCGGCGCTCGTCGAACTCGCTGCGGTACTTGAGGATCTCGGTCCACACCTCCAGCCGGACTTCCTGGTCGCCGGCCAGCCACTGGTCCCTGTACTGCCAGTAGTTGCCGCTGTAGTTGCACCGGTAGTAGAGCGCGGACCACTCGTTGATCACGGTCGGGAACCACGTCTCGTCGTAGTGCCGGGCCAGCGCGCGGAAAAGACCGGCCGCCGTGCACTTGGTCTTGCTCCACTCGTCCGAGTCCGCGAACCGGCCGACGGCGCTGCGGAAGTCCGGGAACCGGCATCCGGCATCGCGTGCCCCCCCATCCGTTCCCTGTTCCGGCGGAACCCCGCATGCGCACCCGCCCGTGCTCCCGTGTTTCCACGTCACGCACCGCCTATTCTTCGCGTCATTTTTCTTCAGCGGCAACAGGAACACCTCCTCATCGTCGCAATCGTCTCCGATCATAATTGTCTGGTGCGCTTTCGATTTCTCCACTGCACTATGCACCCGTGTCCAACTGCAGCCTATGTATGGCCTATTATGGCTGCGGTGGTGTTTAGTGTTTTTCCGTGTTACTACGTGTATAATATGTACGTCGGTGTTAGTAGTCTGTATAAGGACTGTTTTTTTTTCTTTTTTCCCCGATAATTTAAGACGGTATTCCGTTTGTTTGTTTTAAAACAGTGGTGTCTGTTGAAACACAGTCGCCATACGCGCGCAACGTCGTCGTTGTGGCAACTACCCGGTTCAGCGGCATTAACGTTCTCTACAATTTAAAACCGTTTTGTACAATAACTTTTTCGTCATCAGTTAATTCGTAATTATTTGGAAACCCAATGCACCGCATCAAACGTTATTGATGTACAGCCTTTTGGACTAATTACATTACCTAAAGTAGGCTAAAAAAAATAATAACTATCATTAGATAGACTCCTTTCTCATGCCACTCAAGTGAAAAAGAAGTGTAGTAAATTATGTATAGACTATAGATATACCTACAGTAAAAAGTAAAAAAAAAAAAAAAATCTTTCCGTTTGATTTCATAAAATTATATGCATTACATCCAAAGTTTTTAGATGCAATAAATCGGGTATTTGACTTGTGTATAACATACCATTTGATCTCGAAACTAATTATTATTTTAGTGAAAACAAATACATAGTTTAAAACTTAAGCTATACTTTTTGAGATTTTCTCAATTAAATTCGTAATAGACACATACAAATATTTTAGAGTTATTTTTTTAAAAATAATAACTTTTAGTAGTCATAAACACAATTTTGATGATTTAAAAAAAAAACAAAAAACATTCGATTCAATCTTGGTTAAATTTCATAATTTTCGAAATAATTTATCACAATTTGTGCGTAAATAGGAATTTAAAGTTCCTTATTAAAGTATTTGATTTTTCTACTATATCATTCATATTTTTAAATACTAACTGATCCAACCGCCTTTTTTCACTTAAAACCGTTTTTTTGGAAAGTAAGGATACATGGGCTTCAAGTTATAAAGACCAATAGAGCAAAATATTATTCAGCTATCCCTGTAACTCTCCCAACCTTAGAATCTAGATGACTCGGCTATGAAGCCTTACATTAAATACTCAAAACATAAAATACACAAAATGAATAACTTTTCAATTGAAATATAATTGTTAAGTTGCTCGATAAAGTTTAATATTATTTATATGTTTTTTTCTTTGAAGTAGATAAACTTTTACCTTCTAAAGTTCTCTTGACATTCAATTTCCAGTCTTATAAAATATTGCGTGAAACTTTTTGTATAGTTTTACTGTATTGATGGTTAAAAAAATATGTTTTTGTAAGACTAAAACACAATATTGATGCTTTTTTATCGAAGATATTTCTACGGGCCGTTCGATTTGCCCCAGCTGACTAAAGTAATTTGGTCCTTCGTCCAGTCACTAGTGTTCAGTCTCGTATATCGGTATATCGCATCATCGAGCATACAAACGCGGCATGGACAAAGCAATGACGTAAAACGATTGCCAGTCGTGATAACGAAGCAGACAATAGTGGTTAACGAATACCAGTTCGAAGATTATGAAGACGAATCAAAACGATTCAGTGGATCTGACGTCATACCGACATGTCGTGTCATACAATGACTTATTAGAGCATTAATACATATTATATTGATCAATCTTTTTTTACGGAGAAAATCATTTTTCTCGAATGACGCTTGAACGCAGCTTATCGCGCGGGCAACCCAAAACATAATATTCATGTTTGTTGTTCAGCATAAACATTTACACGTATTTTTATTTTTTAATCTCGTCATTGTTATTTGTTATAATAATTATTCTTGTTAATACTCGACGCATTATTCGTTTAGTTTGTATTCTCCGAAGATCGCCAAACGATTAAGATCATAACATTTGAACCTAAAGGCTAAATGTGTACCTACACAATACCTATACCTATACTTCGTATTGTACGGAACCGATTACGCATAAAACAATACCCATGTACATAAATGCAATATTTAAAGATGTGTGTATAAGAAACGAAGCCCCTCCCAGGTCGAGGACCTGTAATACATAAACATAATATTATAATAGTAATCGAATAACAGCTAAATTTCGGACAATGCGCGGAGTATTCAATATTCGAAACGAAATACTATTATATTATAGCCCTAGCCCCTAAGTAGTACGTGTCGTACGTTTATTATACGCTACCCACACATTCGATGATGAAATTCCGGTACCGTATCGATGATAAATAAAAATAATAATAATATTAATAGCTCCTAACGAGAAGACAAAGTCCGTTGATTGGGCTGTGCAAGATATTTACGCGTATACAAGACGATTTAATTATTCAATCCAATTTATTTCGACACGTCGTGCGTCGCCGTCGTCGTCGTCGTCGTGGTCGAGTCCGTTGCGTCTAAAAAATTATCAGGTTGTTTTGAACATTCTTACGGTGAAATCGGGTTCGAGCTGGCAATATTTTTAAGGGAAAAAAACAGGTATAACTGAACTTTTATTTTCGATTTCATTATTATTATCATGATTTTTTTCCGCGAATAGTTTCTCGTAATTACGTTTTCGTTTAAAATACTCAAAGTTGGAAACAACAGTATCCACACAAATACGTCATGCACATTTGTGTAACAATTAATTATTTGCAATTGCATTTTAACCGTATAGACGTTCGAACATTTCCGTCACGTACACGTTCGTATACGACAACCTGTATTTAAATCGAAATTAATATAATTAGTATTTTTCACATGAACACATCGACACGCGAATACATTAAACAGACACACACGCACACACGTCATTTGCAATAATTATGTTGTCCATCTAACCGTATAAGACTTTCAGATTAAAAACAACACGCATAATTCCGAAAATGTTATTTATTCTATTGTGGTTGAAGTCGCTCAATTCATTTTCACATATAATGTTATTATACGTATGAGGTATATTACAGCTTCAAATAACTCTACTGGCAGATGCTGTTGACGGATTCAACACCAAGTATAAAATGTCATTTTCGATTGGATAATATTATATGAATAACCGCGGTAGAATTTTTGATTTAGAATGCGGGTTTATAGTTTTGATAATATAGCAGGTTGGTAAAATAGTTTATATAAACGCCTGCGCCCGGAAAAAGTGTGAACACAAGTGTTCTGAAGATAAGAAAAACGACAGGATATAAAAGTAAAATAAAGTAGAAATACCAGGACATTTTCCAAGATCCGAGAATACGACAATTATGAATATTTCCATGTAATAGAAATAAAACCTGTTTAAAAGATAAAATATACCTTCACAAGGCTTGAAACTATATAGGAAATTTAATACGTTTTTTCACCTCAAGTGAACCGCACTCACCCATTTTAAGAAAATTCGATGAAGAAGAAAACAACAAGGAGCCAATTTATGGGTTCCTTAAATAGATTCCGTGTTGTTTATAACTCGGCGGTACACATGTTTAAGTTTAATTTACTGGCACCGGAGGGCATATTATGAGGGTCGCCTTCATTCTCCAGTCGTATTTGAGTATATGCAGTAAATTATTATCGGGAGCTTGACGTTCGGTCATAACACAGTGCTCGAATTGAGGGGGGACGTAGGGGGACGGAGTACCCCAACTAATTATTCAGAAACTTCAGCGTACCCCTACTTTTATTTTTAAGGGGAACGCACGAGACACTGAATCATGCCACCATTCTGAATTTTTATCAAAGTGCACGTTTATTATTATATTTTATTTTATAAATTAAAAATATAGTTTAAAAATAATATTTTGAGAAATTTTTTTTAGATTCTGAACGGAGTGATGAAATATATTAGTTTTACAACGTTGTGTTTTTTTTTTTTTTTTGTTTGTCAACACGTTTTGGGGCAGTAAAAATACTTCGATTTCGTCAAACAGCAACTTTTCTGAAAGGAAAGTGAATTTAGATGGTAATTGGGCAAGTAAAACATAAAACTTTTTCAAAAATGTCGAAAAACTAATAAAATAAATTACAAAATACGGCAATTTTTACGCAAAATCACTTTTTGCCAAAATACATATTTTTAAAATGATCTAACTCAAAAACTTAATACCGCAAATACTTGAAATTTTTACCAATTGTTTAAATTGACGTTTTCTATACATGGTTAAGTTTTCAAAGTATTTTAACATTTTTTGGACCTACTCATAAACAATTTCAATTCTCAATTTTTCTAAGTTTTTTTTTTTTAAAAAATATCGATAAAAAAATTTTGGCTAGTTAAAAACTCTTGAAAATTTAATGCAAGGTTTATTATAAGCTATAATTATCACAATTAAAATAAATTGAAAACCGTTCCACACAATTTTTTTATAAGCCCATAAAGTCCAAATTTGTATGAAATATGTCAAAATCACGATAATTTGCAAGTTATTTTGTAGTTAAAAATCGATAAAATGTTTTCTGTTGATACTTAAGGCTCAAAATGTTAACACAAGGTTATCCACAAGTTATTATTCAAATATCTTTAAAAAAAATTTTACCGGCCTTTAAAGGAAAATTTTTATGACCGTTTGCAATTTAAATTTTTACGAAATTGCATAAAATAACGTTTTATCCTCAATCAATTTTAAATATTTGTTATTTTTCAAAGAGTATTAGTCGCAGAAACTTGAAAATTTTACCAGTTGTTTAGATTGGCATTTTCTTTTGATCATTATTTTTAAAAAATAATATACTAATTTTTAAGCAACTTATAGGCAATTTAATTGTTTGATTTTTTTCCTTTTTTTTGATAATTGTTGATAAAAAAAATTTGGCTCAGATAAAATATTTGAAAATTTAATTGAAGAATTTGATTTTCATAAATATTTGTTATATGATTTTAAGAGAGGGATTAAGTGGTGTGGGGGCGTAGCCTCCACGGTTTGGTAACGTTTAACAAGTGATGGGGACGCTCCTTTTTTAAAACTTAATAGAGTACTACTTACAGAGTACTACTTACCCCTACTTTAATTTTTCCAAGTCGAGCACTGTCATAACATACACATGTTACTATGCTATAAGTTTATTTTTTTAGCCCAGCATCAAATATTGCACTAAACATTTTGTTTTCCATCGGTAGAGATAGCAATAATTAATTTAATAAATATGAAAAAATAAATAAATGCGAAAAATTTTCATAATTTTATACAATATAATGCGTCAGTGCTTCTTAAATTATAGGTCGCTCTTCTCAAACTATTCATTTAAGACGGCCATATTACAAACAAGTTTGAGGATCACCTAATTTATTGTATGAAACTTATATACGAAATCAATATAGATACAAATTCAATAGTCCATATTCAATTAAAAATTGAATTAGATATTAGACTTTTATGAAACACAAAAACAAACAAATTTTATGCACGCCAACTACATTTAAGTTGTCAATCCTAAGTAGCAATAGAGGTAATTAAGCGGGACGGAAATTAATTTAAGTTATTACTTTTATTCATGAGAGAATTTATGTAATATATTTAATAACATATGTATTTTTTCCGTATTGAAATTTACGTAGCATATATCGACTCTATTTCGTATTATAACCCAAATTCGTTATTTCTTTACTCAAAATACTTAGTTTAGATTCAGAACAATATTTCAAATTTAAATTATTTAATGTATTAATTTTTATAACAAGCTAACTATTATTTATACATCAACATTTACCTTTAGTTATACTATACCCCACAATGACATACGTATGAAAACAATCAAAGAAGAATCACCAGGAAAATCTACTCATCAGAAATTTAAATACTTTAACACTTCTCGAAGTTCCTAGCCGTCAACTAAAAACGAAATTGTGTAGAGACCTTCTGCTCTAATAAACTTATTCATTTTTTTTTCTCTTTTATTTTCTTGTTCTTATTTTTCTCTTCCTTGTCTACCAACTACCAAGTCATAGATGAAATCTATTTTTAATGTGTACTCAAGTTAAGTGTTACTAATGAGTGACTTCTTACTCCCAAACTTACCTCCTATATATGAATTACTTACATCACGTATACTGGTTGGGCTCATTCCTCTGACCTTTATAGAGATTGTATATTTCTTATATAAATTAAAAATTAAAAGTTATATTGTAAAGAAAAAACAATGATCTTATATCAATGCAATTTGACTACATTAGGTGTTATATTAAAAACACTGTTTTTTTTTCTCTACATTGGTAGTTCGACTAGTATTTTTGAATCTGTGGATAACATCAAATTATCTACGCATGTAGTGTAACTTGATAGCTATATTTAACACAATAAATTAACGTAATGTTAAAGTTATTAAAAATAGGCTTTTTTTAATAATTTAAATGAAATGAACGAATTTATTATACATGGAGATTTGATTTAATATAATCTGTATGAATATACGAGTAGCTCTAAGTTTTTCGAAAAACCATGTCTGGATATAAAATAATTCATCAACATTTGTTTTAAAAGTACATCTCCAAGAAAATACGACTTAACTCATTAATCTTAGTGACTTCCACAAAGTTTAAATTTCGACCCAGCAACTACAGTGCCCTGATTACGACTGAAGTGACGAGGGACGAACTTCGATTTCAAGAGGGTCCATCTCCCTTTCATAACTTATCAAGCCCATTTTTTTATTTAAATTGTATTAATTTGGAAAGTTTAAGAGAAAAAGATCGTTTGCAATACTTATATCTTCATTGATTCATTATTATGTACATCAAATAAAGTTGCATTTTTTGTCATCAAATTCTGAGCTAGAATTACTAAATGTTTAATATTAATTTTTATTCAATTGTTAACCCTGATATAATCCTCTCCAATTGGATATACATACCACTATTTTAGCACTAAAATAGCTCAGGACACTTTGCTTCCCCGATGGAAATATCTCTGTATTTATTAATTCTTTTTCGAATTCTATTGTTTCAGTGTAATTTTATAGCAGAGGGCCATATTATGAAAAACGTAATATCAAATTCGTATGTCGATCCCTAAACTGAGTTAGAAAAATATTATATAACTGATGCGTATTTCATTTCTTTAAAATTTTAAAATATTCATTTTATAAAACAGGTTGTTATGAAAATTGTAAAGTATCGCTATTGAAAATCTAATAATTGGTCTCGTAGTTATAGCTATTGTAAGTTTTTAAAAAAAAGAACGCGTAAGAAACAATGGCTACTGGAATAAATTACCATAAATTAAATAGCTTTAATCTCTTCCTGGTCACATTAATAGGTATGTATACTTTAGACATTTGAGCAGCTTCAACAGTGTCCTACTACCGGCATGACGAATGAACACCACTAGTATACCTATTACCTGTATAGCTATCCTATTTTATTTATTTTTTTTTTTTGTTTAGTGGTCCTTTAGACCGTCTCGCAAACAAGCTTTCTATCATTCTCTGTCCAATGATAGATTTCTCCAGTTGGAGCTATTCATTTACAATAAAACTTTTAATTAATTTTCAATAATTTATTACAATAACCATTAATATTTTAATGTATTAAACTTAACCTTATCATATTGCATTTATATTTTATTTTATTTCAAAAACATTACAACTAATGGTACTATATTGAGTTTGTGTCACTTAAAATGCAAACACAAACAAAATACTATTAAATGTTATATTATTTCCAATGTATTTTGTCTGTATCTTATATTTAATTTTGTTTTTTTTTCTATATTTATAAACACTATTTTTCCATTGAATGAAAATTATTTCGTTTCGCCAGAAGTTCTTAACGCAGAGTTAAGATAATAAGAAGGTTACATTTATTTTCTTTGTCTGCCATGCTCATCGAAAAAAAAGCATAAAATATTTTTCCCGAATCATCAACCATCTCTTAACCATCAAGGGAAGAAAATGTGTATAGTAACTGAAGCCTCACATCACAGCACCCAGGCGCTTATTTCACCACTTTTAAGACTGGTCTTTGAAGAGCACTATCGCTCATTGTGAGAAACATATAAGTACCACCGAAAATACCGCGGATGTTAAAAGTAATTTTTTACTGCACTACATTTAATAATATCTACAGTCTATACCCTTTATATTATATACTAATTACTTCTGATGATTAAGACAAAAATACTGATTAAGCTAATTGTTTGTAAAATGTTTTAAAATAGTAGACAATTATTGGAACTGTCATACACAACGAAGTTGTTTAAGCATATATTTTAAATAACAAAAATAAAAACAGTTAGTGACGCTATACGTATACAGTGTACTTATGCCAATTTTTGAAACCACTAATCAGTGATTATTAATTAAAAATGATTTGCGATTTTTTCAACTACAATTATGTCTTGCATTTTAAATTCCATACGTATGATGATTGATTGATAACCATAATGGTATTATGTTTTAAACTGGCTTTATAAAATACTACTTCATCGAATGTTCTAGACCAAATATTACTTTTAACTACAATTTCGTTCAAGTTGAATATAAAAGTTAATTAGTTTAGTAGGTAAGGTATACAATGGTATACTATATTATGTAAACACTAAATAAGCACAGACAAATATTTTATTATCAATAATAAATATGTTTCTACGTTATGATGACATAAAATAAACTTCTATATTATTTTCGTATATTCATCATAGAATACAGATCTTAATAATTTTATAATATTTACAACCGATATTTTGTTTCTATATTATTTTTACACAAAACACAATTTTTCACCCGAACGACGAAGTATTGCTTCAATTTTAAAAGACCTAAATCTGTGTATCACAACTGAGTTGTATATTACGATGAAGATACTAGAAATAAATCAACTGTTGAGTTAATTTGTTAGTTGGGTGCGTTAATTGAATCAGTGGTCGATTTAAATGCAAATCGATAGCACGACAACGCTTTGATAATTGCATTCGGCCAATATAATTATATTATTCGCGTAGCCACTATATTATAGTTTATAATATTTTGTGTTTGTTGTGTGCATGAAGAGAGAGACCCACGTTTCTTTATTGTTATTGTTATTTTTAATTTTAAAAAGCTCAAAATGATGGTGACTATTATATCACTTAGGCAACAAATTCAATGCGCAAAAAAATATTATAAAGTGAACAACAAGAGTCGTATCTGAAGAAAAAACTCACACTTTATTATATAATAAGCGGGGGAGTAAAGAAAATCGAAGAAAAGAGCGAAAAGTCGGATATTAAGTAATCATGTTAGTTCTAATTCTAAGAGAACCTAAGGGTATATGTGGGGGTATTTTTATTCATATAGGTATTATATTTTAGATTCTGAACGGAGTGATGGAATCTATTTTACAATAATGTTTGTTTGTTTTTTTTTTTTATTTGTGTCTGTCATCACGTTTTGAGACAGTAAAAATGCTTCAATTTTCTTAAACAGCAACTTTTTTGAAAGGAAAGTGAATTTAGATGGTACTTAGGTAAGTCAAAAATGTAACTTTTTCAATACTTTTTAAAAAAATCGAAAATAACGATAAAAAAATTATAAAAAAAACGGGAAATTTTACGCAAAATCACGGTTTTACAAAATACATTTTTTTTTAAATGCTCTAACTCAAAAACGAAAAACCGCAAAAACTTGAAATTTTCACCAAATTTTTATTTGGCGTTCTCTATACATGGTTAAGTTTTCAAAGTATTTTGAAATATTTTGACTTATCAATAGATAATTCAAATTTTTGATTTTTATAAAAAAAATTTTTTTTAGCATTAAAATTTAATTAGCTGACCGAAAACTCTTGAAAATTTAATACAAGGTATACATTAAGTTAAACTAATCGTAACTAAAAAATATCGGAGACCATCTCATTCGAATTTTTTTTATAAGCCCATAAAGCTTAAATTTGTATAAAATGTGTCAAAATCACGATAATTTACAAGTTATTTTGTAGATAAAAATTCATAAAACTTATTCTGTTCATACTTAAGGTTCAAAATTTTAACACTAGGTTGTCCATAAGCGTATATTCAAAAATATATAAAAAAAATTTCTTCCGGACTTAAAAGAAAAAAAATTTATGACTGTTTGAAATTTAAATTTTTACGAAATTGCATTATAATTCAATTTAAATATAAAATACTATATTATTATATACACATTTTAGACAAACATATTAACTC